>JANKKB010010111.1:29230-48133 GCA_026225775.1 Bursera palmeri
TTCAAATTTTAATGTTAGATCTTTATGCAATAACTTAAGTTTTCAAATCAAATAGTTATTTAACATAGTAATAGAATGACAGCTTACAAGTTTGAATTTTCTAAGGGGCGTTTGGTTCATTAAAACTACAACCAGGAACAGGAATATTTCTATTGGAAAAAATAAACTCGTGAATGAGAACTCATTACCCTAAGAAAAAAAATTAGTCATTCACCCATCCCCCGTAGTCGATTTTGATTCATGACCAGAATCAAAATAAAAATCATCCTTTCACAATTTCATATCTTAAAAAAAAAAAAAAAATCTCATGGTATTCTATTATGACAAAATCTCTTCTATCTTATCTCTCTTCCATATTCATCTAACAATTTGTATCTCAAATATACATACATTTATTATAAATATGAAATATGTAATATTTATTTTGCTTGAACATGATCTGTAGGTGAGTTAGTTCTCATTTTCTTTTTTACCATTTTATTTTTGATCCTACACATATGATCATCTTATGATGATAATTTATATTATTATTAACTTCAAAAGCTTATCATCATGACATCTAACGTATCATAAATTTAAATAAACTCTATATTATATAATATAAAAAGTGTAATGTCTTCCACCTATAATATATAAAGTTAAAGGATNTTTTCTTAAAAATAATAATATTTTTTAAATGATTTAGATGATATAACTATTTAGCTTTAAAGTTATAGAACTTAATAACTCTATTGCGAAATAAAAATAAAAATAAAGCTATCAAATAAAATAAATAAAAATAAATATCCAATTTTCTAATGATTGAGAAAATGTTAAAAAAAGTTATAATTTATTTTTTTTGGAGGGGCCAACATTTGAAAAATATTAAATCTTATAATTTTTTTAACTTTCTTAAAGTACAACAAATAATTACAAAAAAAAAAACTAAAAATTTATATTTTATGATAAAAATAATATATATTACTTTTTATTATTATTTATTTTATATAAGAATAATTTGAAAAATTGATATTCAAGATTTCTATAATCCAGACAGTTTTAAAGAAAAATAGATTTTGATTCTGTATTGAAGTTAATAGAAGAAATGAATAATTATATATTTGATTTCGATTATGTATGATTCCAATTTTAACTTTGATTTTGGAGCCAAGATGAAATGGATCCTAAAAATTTCACCGTGATGGGTGAGAGGGGGAAGGGCAATCTTTAAACGCGAGGATACTTCTAAATGTTGAGGATTTCGCCGTGAGAGGACCGAGAGGTGAGGAAGGAGGTTAGATTGTTTAGCGGGAGGGGTGAGAAAGAAAAGAATTATTCAGATTTCTAAGTGATTTCATTTGAAATATAATCATTAATTATGAGATGCTGGCTGAGTTAAAAATTCACGAGGGAGGATGCTGGCTGAATCAACACTACACGTCAAATACAACCAATGGCACATGGAAAACTATCAAAT
The DNA here is from genome assembly GCA_026225775.1 of Bursera palmeri. Lineage (NCBI taxonomy): Eukaryota > Viridiplantae > Streptophyta > Magnoliopsida > Sapindales > Burseraceae > Bursera > Bursera palmeri. The sequence goes on from JANKKB010010111.1 coordinate 30,687, forward strand.
AAGCCCCATATTTGTTCTTGAATATCAACTACTACAGCTACGCTTGAGTTGAGTACAAACTTCTTTTACCTTAAAATCACATCTACTCCCCATGAAACCCACTACCCTCGCTCACCAACAATTTCAATATATGTTAATGTTCATTTTAAAAGAAGACAGCCCGTACCGAGGTCTTGCAGATCCGCGTAAGGTTTCAGCAAACGTGTCAGTCAATGAGAGCGAGTATTCTAAAACTTCCCCTACTCTAGCGAATAGTCAAAATGACTCTTCTCTCTTGCAGTTACCAACTTTTTCTGGGCACTTTCCAAAATGGAAGCATAAGTTACCAAAGTAGTAATGTTCTGCTCTGTTCTCTTCTCCACTCTAAACCACCCTTTTAACGTATTAACTATACACTTTTAAGCTCTACGTTTTTTTTTTCCTTGAGTCCACAAAAAGTTGTTCTTCTCTATATCGCTAAAGAAGAAAGCGCTTTCCTCCGAAGAACTTTCCAGTTTTTTTTTTTTTTCCCTTCTGGGTATGTCTCTAACTGCCTTTTAATTGGATAACCTTCGTAAAGTTTCATTCCTTTTACTTGGTGTGGGTTGGTTGGTCTATTCAGCTTTTTGATGGTCTTCTTTGGTTGTGATGATGGAGTTGTCTGTTTTATCTTGATTGGATTTTTGTTTTAGTTTTTACTGTATGCTACGGTTGTGTTGCTGAAATTTTTGTTTTGAGGAGCTATAATGTTCTGTGTTCTTTTATTTAATTGCTGCCACCTTCTTTAAACTTGGAAGTCCGTGTTAATGGAATGTTGTTGTACTAACATGTTTTTGCAATTCAGCTATTATTGCATTTATTGGTTTATTCTTTTTCAATATTGTCTACTGGAATTCATTGCTTTGACTTGAGTATATATCTAAAATTTTGTTTTTAATTTTTTTTTTTCCTTTTGTTTGATTCTTTGTGTTCAAATATTTAAAAATGTTGAAAGAAGTCATCATGGTAGATGCATGTGGGTTTTCATTTTTTTTTTTTAAACATGAGCCAAGCAAATCCAAAAGCGTTAGTGTAGTATACAAGTCATGCATGTTGAAGATGGTTTGCAATCACTACTTCTTGCACATGCCAGAACCTTGAATGAACTCTAAACATATCCACTTACAGTGACAATCTTGTGGGTTTAACAGATTGAAAATTGTTTCGATTCTCACCTTGAAAATTTTCAGCTCATTTAACAGATTTATGGTTGAAACTGTTCTTCACTTGCTAAATACTTCACATCTTTGTCAAAAAATTCCATGTGGAGACAGAAAGAGGATAGGAGACCTCTTATCATGTAGTAGTTTTGCTTCTTCTGAATCTACTGTGCTTCCAGATTTTCCCCTTAGCTCTGCATTGGTATCAGACCATTTCATTAAATGTCTCAAAGAATCTTGGCTTTATCCATCAACCTTAGTTGATTTTTGTTTCAAATTATTCTCTTATTCATTGACTTTATTTCTTTTCCTTCGAGTTCTAATATAAAGTGCTGATAGACTTTTTCTTAACATTAGTGGCAGACATTGATGTATTTTCTTTTATTGATTGCACTATCTCTGATTATTTGCAGTTGATATAAAAGCTCTCAACTTTCACTGCGCCATGAGAGTCAATGCCAGTTAAATCATGCAGCTATATCACCATCCATACTCTTTAGACAGCCAAAAGGTGAGACTGGCTTTAGAAGAGAAAGGCATTGATTACACATCATTCCATGTCAATCCTGTTACAGGCAAGAACATGGACACCTCCTTCTTTAAGATGAATCCGACTGCAAAACTCCCCGTTTTCAAGAATGGCGCTCACATCATTTTAGACACCATTGAGATAATCCAGTATGTCTATCCCACACTCCTTTTTTTAGCTGATGCATATGGAAGCAATTTCTATCTTCGATGATATGTGATATCAACCGAATGATTTTTGGTTGTTTATTCAAGTTTTTTAAAAAGAAAGCTATAATAAGATCACAGACCACTTGCTTGTTTTATTAATCTTTCAATCTTGAAACTTTGGTTTGTTTTTACCCATCTTGAAGTAGAATTCATTAATTCTGTTAAGAATTAATTTACAAATATATTATTTGTTATTGGTAAAGACTTGAATTTAGTACAAGCATTTGAAATTCCTTGCCACTACATCTTTTAATGGGAAGATTTTAAAGTGAGAGAAATTTGCAGGTACATAGAGAGGATTGCAGTTGTCTCTTCAGGTGTTGAAGACATGACCTTTAACAGCAGAGAAGTGTTTGAGTGGATGCAGAAGATACAAGAGTGGAACCCCAAATATTTCACACTTTCCCATATCCCCGAGGAATACCGGCGTTATGTATCCAAATTTCTAAGGAGGGTGGCGATTGCTAGAATGGCTGAATCTCCTGATCTTGCAAGTGCTTACCATCGCAAGCTAAAAGATGCATATGAAACAGAAGAAAAGTTGAAAAATCCAGATGTTGCAAAACGGAGCAAAGAACATCTAGTTAGACTTCTTGATGAAGTAGAAACAAAGCTGAATGAAACAGAATATTTAGCAGGGGAGGACTTCACCATGGCGGATGTTATGCTTATTCCAGTTCTTACCCGCTTAGTGCTCTTGGATCTGGAAGATGAGTACATAAGTTGCCGGCCAAATATTGCCGAGTACTGGAACTTGGTGCAGCAGAGGCCTAGTTATAAAAAGGTCATTGGAAAGTACTTCAATGGCTGGAGAAAGTACAAAACACTAATAAAAACCTGGTGCTCTGTTCGTATCAGGAGTATGCTGAAGAGATATTGATGAAGAAATAGGTGCACATTTTGAATTTTATACTTTAAGGTGGAAATGTTCATAGGATGTGAGAAAAAAGAGAAAAATCAGTTGTATGTACGTTTCTTGAATCTTTTTCCCTCTTTAATAGTTCGTCTTCTCTTGTTATGGTGTTTGTGAGGTGGTAAGTTTTACTTTGATTGTCAATTAATAATTTCCTCGTTTTATATGGGAAATGCTTGATGAAAAGGATACAAATAGTATGATTTTTTATGTCTCAATTTATTCAATTCGTTCTTTAAGACATCCATTGCATCTACTTTTTTCTGTTTCATAATTCTGTTAATATCCATAGCAAAATTAGATAAATAAGAGCCGGAAGAATCTCATTCGGATATTACCAAGTGAGTCGATCGTATGATTTGGTGGACTAGTTTCACGACTCACAGGACTGTGCGAATGGTATGTGCTCCAGGAATTTACTGTTAAAATGAAGTAACCAAAAACAGGAAAATGTTCAATTTTTGAACTCTACTTCTGCCAGGAAAGATGTCACAGTTTCTGTATCAGGCTGTCTGGAAGCAAATTTCTAATATGCAGGACTGGAAGTTAACATGAAGTTACGAAAAAGGTTTAACCAGCACATCATCTGAATCTGCTAATTCATGAGCGACTGATGACTATCGAATTAAAGTGAATGGTTCATAATAGTTTTTCTTAATTGGATAAACTATAAGCAAATTAACGTTGGTCAGTTCAAGCAGATTTCGAGCATTTATTTGGAACACATTCATCGACAGTCTATACTTCCTGCTTTCAATAACAATAGCATCTAATGATAAATCAAACAAAGAATGTAAATAAAATCTCACACATTTAGATCTTATACTTTATAATATTTTTATCAAGAAGAAAATGGACTTAACTAAGTGATGGTGTAACAGCAAATAATCCAACATATCTTTACATCTCAACAAGCTCCAAGATCAATAACATACTTACCAAAAGCGTCCAAACTGCAGGGTCCGATCAAAATCCTGGAAGCCTCCCAAGAGAGTGATAGCACCTTCGGGTTATAGAGAATGATTGATTAGCTCTAAATCCATTATCAAGAAGCCAGAAGAACTTGGTGAGATAGGGGCGTTAGGCAGACAAGCTTAAAGCAAAAATTGTGTTGACCAAGTAAATAACGAGATTATATATCAAAAACGTCATATGCACTAAAATTTCATTTCACTGATCTTGTAGGAGCCAGAAGTCTATATTTGACAAACTTGTGGAATTTAAGGCATAACTGGATGTCCTACGTTCACACCCTGTTATTCTCAATCAAAAAAAAAAAAATTGACTCGCAAAGTTACTATTGTTATGTTGCGAGCTAAATGATTGAACCTCTAGGAATACATAACAATAATGTAAAAAACCAACATCTCTGTCAGAAAGATGAAGCAGAATAAACAAAAAAGTATACAACGCATTCAAAAACTAATCATCAATCTTCTGGAACCGTCAACATGATGCACTGGCAAGTATCCATTTTAGATAAATTCAATTCCGAGATGCTTCAAGATTATAAAAAGAATTCTGGAATCTTACTAAAATTACTCGAACAAGGCAACTTGGGACATGGAGTTCTCACCAAAAAAGAAATTAACTGAATTATCAAAGTGATCATTTCCAAATTCTGTAAATCAATTAGACACCCAACTTCCAACTTGCAAGGATATCGCTATCGAAGAGATGAAGCATTTTGAAAATTGGATTTCATATGAGAAAATGATACAAAAACCATGGACAAGAATGCCTACCTCTACAGGATGTGTATTGAATGGATCAATATCCTAAGAAGCACATTGCTAAATTGGAACATCTTTTTCCCTCAGCTGAAAATTTTTAACCTGGAAACGAGGACGGGGAATTCTGAAATTGAATGGAATTTTTATAGAAAATGAAGCCCACGAGAAGAAAGAATTGAGAATACATTAATGTATGAAAAAAAATTCAGTTCTCTCTTGAGAGTATTTCCTATAAATCAATTCAATGATGATTTTGTTGGGATGGACGCTGATAAAAATTACTGTTTGGTTTATCCACTCTATTGCAGACGTCCTGTGAACAATAAGAACCTCTAAGCTCATTTCTTCTCCAAAGCCAAGGTGGCCCCTTCCGCTTTTGCTGTCTGAAATACCTTCTACCCAAATCATTTGAGGATCCCCTCATGCGTTTAAATGGTTGTTGGGTGTCCGTGCCTTGGGTGTCTGCATCCGATTGGTTAGCTCCAGTGGTGCTCGGACTATCTTCCTCAGGATCGCAAGTGGGTAAATGGCCATCTTGCTGCCATTCTTCATCAGATTCATTAGCTGTCTTACAGCTACCCGCACAAGCAGGTGGAGTGTCTTTCCTTTCACGAGGACATGGAGGCAAAGGTGGAAAAGGTTGGAAAGGCATGCCAGGAGCAATAACCCAACTATCTAAAGTTTCAGCCTGGGGTGATCCAAACTGCTGTAAAATATGCAATGGAATCCCATATGATACAGGCAAGCGGGAAATGAATTTTCCTTGTGGATGCCCAATAGCCACATCGCATAGACATTTCAGATGCGAAACATTTTGCTGTGGAAGATCAGTAGTCGATGAAGCATCAGACGAAACCAATGGTGGGTTAAGGGGAGATGAAAAACCTGGTGGAACATCATCTTGGGTAATGTGTCCTCCATCTCCAGAGCTAACAGCTTCGTCTCTGCTGTAGTGACTATGAACAGAGTTGGGGCAACTGCTGTCCTCTCTGCTCAACTTACCCGTGTGGTCAAGCACCACCTGACTTTTCTTTGGAAATGGGCTAGATTCATACTGCTGAAGTGACGTAGACTCAAACTTCTGTTCCTTGTGAATATCAGATTTTGACTCTAGGTTTACCTTTGCTGGCTGATCCCATCGACTTTTACGTTTGCGAGTTATGGAGCCATTATTCTGGCAACCTCCTGCACATGGTGCCACACCAGCCTCATTGGTAGTACTATCCACTGAAGTTGTGAGCAATGATTGCTTCACGCAATCTATAGCTTCTGAAGGTCGTAAACCTTGATCATGCCAATGACCCTGTGATGTTGAGAGCCTATTGCAGTTAACACCTCCTCTGTGAAAATCCATCCTGCCATCATCTCTGTCCATGTAGTTAGATTTTCTGAGAGGCTTAGGAATCCATTTATCTCGAAAATTACGAGCAATTTGATGAACCTGTAAATGCAGAATGTAGTGAATAAAACTAAATCATCACTCAGGAAAATGAACTTGTCATTGACATATCTATTTAAAATATTAGAAAATTAAAAACAAAAACCTCCATTCATTAGGACGAATGTCCAAAATTAAAGATCCATTTAAGATAGCTTGAAACAAACCTGTTTGTCATCGTGCTCTGTCAATGACAGTATGGACTCCCTAAAGCTGCAGCAGAAAATACACCTCTCAGCAATATATAAATGCTTAATGAACAAGCAACATTTATAAATCAACTTGAGGATGGGTGTATTTTAAAGCTTATTACAACATCCATACATATAGTTAGTTCTGCATTATATTTGGAAACAAACTCCAAAAATTTCATTGCAGTTTCATGAAGGCATAATTTTCCAAAAAAGCAATTCAGTTGATTATTAAATAGACTTTAGTTTCTCTCTCTGTGTCCCTCTCCTTTCAGTTTGAAATAGGAGATTGAAAACAAAATCCTCCCTCAGCATACAACTACCCACATACCAATGTGAAAAGAATTAAATAAACGTTAATTAAAAGATTAAAAGTTAATTCAAATGTACATCCATATATGACAGAATCAAGAAAGCAAGACTTAATTTTCTAATAAATTATACAGATAAGCTCACAAAGACTCCTACAGTACTTATGCTAGACACAGAATACCCTAAATTATATGTCCTTTTCAATCTCAATTCTTTAAATTTGAAGGCACACACTAGTGTCATTACCATTGTTGCCCCCTCAAAAACACTATAATAGCCTACTAACATAAGAAAAGTAACCATATACAATTTTCTTTTTCGATTTGTAAAGAAAGCAACAAAAAGAAAAAATTAAAACTAGACTCCAACGCAAACTTGTGGCCGACCAATGACCCCATGTTGATAGGCAGCCACCTGACCTTGGGCTGATACCTAAATGCTACTGCACCGTGTGCATATATTCTCTACATCATATTCAGGTTAACAGTTATCCATTCTTCTTCTATTTGCTGAGTTCATAAAATCATACATTTCAGTATCTGAAAACCCTATGAGCTTTTAATTCCAATAACTGAAACTTATCCTAATTTGGGTGAAAGAGTATATGAGTCCATTCCAACACAAACTTCAAACAAGCTTGGGAAAGAAGAGTCCTTATGTATTTGAAACAAAGAAAAAAACACAAGATACCAGGCAAATTCACCGACTAAAGAAAACAGAGAATTTGTCTGACCTCTCCATTCCAGCACAAGGAGGACCACCAGTAATATGGTCCCGTGTAAGTATCTCCCTCACTGCCAAATATTCTAAAACCTGCAGAAACGGTCAATTAGCGGCATGCTGTTGTCCCATCATGTTCCTAAAAACAGGATCTCATTTATTCTTTAGTCATCAAGTTTCACAAGGAAATATGCATGTATTAGTGACTTACAAAGGCTCCAGGTATCAACTTGATAGTTGTAAAACATGAACCAACCAACCAACAACCAAAGGAATCATATTTCATTCAGAAAGTGGTGTGACTCTACTTAACCAAGTCCACAAATATAACTAAGTAGAATGACCTTAGTTTCAGATTAAGCTCCTGGCTCTAACGAACCGAACTATCACAGACAAAATATTTATCTTTCATTTTTTAATTAATCAAAAGATCAAATGACTTCCAGCACTATATACCTGTTTCCATAATGAACTCTTATGAAATGCAAAGTGTGTAATTTTAATGTGATAATTGTCTCAAATTGATTCATTTCATCTACAAATAATAAATGCTTGATCCACGCAAATAGAAAACTATTTTAAGTTTTTGTCTCTACAAAGAAAAAGGAAAAAGTAAACCAAACTCCTCTGAAAAAATAATCTTGAATTCTAGGAACCCATAACTTTGGCAAGAAATCATAGGTTTTAACTTTCAAACCTTTCAACATGTATATAATAGTGATGATGCATCTTCAGTCGTTTCCTTGACAACTGATTTATTACAAATTGTTGTAGATGCGATGATAATATTAAAAGGGTCCAAATATAGCTCATCATTAGGTCCAGGCATTGGCTGAAACCAATTTTTCTATCAAGAACTCAAAACATGCCAGACAGGTTGTAGCCAATTCCCTGGAAGGGCTCAAAATCTCATCATGCTTGCAGATAATGGAATAAAGTGTCTAGCAAGTTCTAGATGCATTCAATTCAACCCTATTTTCAATAACAAATATTTATGAAAAAAGAATTAAACCCAAATTTGTCATCAAGAGAATGAACATTAGATAATACGGAATGATTTCCAAAGATTATCTTGCTATATGGCAATACTAAATTATACTTAAGACACATTAACCTTAGTAAAACTATAGGAAAATATAAACAAAAGCTTGATATCCTTTGAAATTTTGCAGCTACAATTAAAAAATAGTTAATTAATGTGTTCAATTTAATGATGGTTTGAATTATGTTTAACTTAAGTTTAAAAATAGTTCCTAGAAAGCACACCTTCAGAAGCTTCCGGAGAATTGGAGTCTTTTTGAAGTCCCTTCCGTACTGCTTCATCATCTTGTGAAGCATTTGCAAACCTGTAAAGAAGGCCAATTATCAGTCTTGCTAGCCATATGAAGTCCAACAAAAATAATTTACTAAATTCCTCAAAGATATGTGTTAAAAAAATCACATCCCATGCAACAAAAGTAAGGAAACACTACCATTTTTGTTAATAATATCTAACAACACCATTCGCGACTTTGTTTTCAAAAGAGCATCAAGAATCATTGATAAATCTCGATTGCTGCAAGACCAAATTAGCTAAAATCAAAAAAAAAAAATGTTGAACAGAGACCTCGTACAAAGAAAACATATAAATAGCATAAGTGAGACATCAATAATTATTTATAAGACAAAACGAAGAGAGAAAAAGTTAATATGACCTCTGAATTGCTTCACCATTGCCATTATCACCAGAGGCAGCAGTCAAAAGCAGGAGCTTTAGATAGCCTTTAGGAGCATCCTGTTAGAAGAATCAGTGTCTTATTATTGCAAGACAGACTACTATTAATGTCAAGATTCTGAAACATATAGGAACTTTGAGAAAAACAAGAGAAATATTTAGAGTGCAAAATTCAAGAAATGGAAACAATAACCGCCGTCAGCAATCTTTTGACAACAAGCAGGCTCACAAACAGGAAGTTAGAAACACTGTATGGCATCATAAATTTGACAAATGGGTGGGTGCTCAACTGCCAGTGCTTCGGAAAAGAGAAAGACTTAAAAGAACAGATTGAGACACATTTAGTGGCCAAAAGGCTGACACAACTGAGGTTTCTTCCACTCTCATAAAGACTGTTAAAACAGTGTCAACAGCATTCCAACCAAAAAAGGGAAAAATCCTTTTTTTTTTTTTTTTTTTAATAAGAACCTGAGAAGGTTTGTACACCATGAAGAAGGATTTGCAAACAAGAGAAGACTGTCTATAGTAAAACTATACACATATCAGTCAAAACAACATAATACAAAAAATGGCTCTCGGGACACTATAAAAGAGTCCTCAAGCCAGTAATAGCACATAAGGCTAGACACCCTCGTCAAATCCACACTGCATCCCAGTTGTGGAGAATAGAAAAAGGCACATCATAGAATACAGAAGTCACAGAAGCCCAAAGGGTAGACAGCAAATTGAAATAGCCAAATTGGATAAAGTTACTCACTTTTCGTTTACTTATGCCCCCATCAGCATCCAGCAATTCATTTAGTTTCTCCTGAACTGCAATATGAACAGATTCAATCATTAAATGGTTGCCTGCACAAGAACACAGTTTATGAAGACAGGTAAAAAGAGGGTCCCTAACCTGCTTCAAAACGACCATTAGAACCCTCCACAGATTTTTTGGGTTTAAAGGCCAAAACCTGAGATTTGTTGGCCACGGTCTTAACTTTATTTCCATTTATAGGAGTACTACTGAGTTTTCCTTTCTTCAAAGAACCAGATGACCGGGAAGTTTTAATACGAGGGCGAGATTTTGGTAAACCTTGCTTCTCTTCAACTTTATCATATTTGGCCTTCCTAATAGCATCATCACTACCAAGTAACAATTTGCTAGAGATTCTGGTTGGAGTGGAAGTTTCCACTTTTGAAATTAAAGATAAAGTGTTGATCTTAGTTTCCTCTTCCATGGACACATCTTGGCCAACAGCAGATATGGATATGCTGCTTACATCTTCTGCCCGTTCAGAAATATCCAACCGAGCTGAAGGATATTTTCCCTTAGAATCCTCTAATTCCAAAGAACTTTGAACTTGGGAAATAGCAGAAGCAGATTGATTCCTAGAGTCTTTGACTTCTGTGGTAATCTCCAATTGCCCAACAGCTCCAGTGGCATAATCCATTTTATCTGTGTCTTCCAGAGCATATTGTGTTTTATCACCATAAAAGGAACTGGTTCTGCATGTACTATTGCCCAAATCATCCCCACTTTCACCATCCTCAATCATCAAAGGCTCAGGATATTCCTCATCTGAATCACCTTGATAAATTACTTCAGTAGTTAGCGGATCCCCACCTATATAACCCCGACATTGAGGAGAACCACAATGACATTTTCTGGCAGCTGCCCCAAACACCCTTACATAGTTGTAGTCAAATGTCAGCTCTTCACCCTGAAAAACACCAAGCTTAGAAGAAGAAAGGTGATATATGTTGAAGAATACAAAATAAATAAATAAATAATAACTATGAAATAAGTTGCAGTAAGCAATACTTTGAAGAGATTAAGAGTTGATACTGCAGGCTATTCATGCCCACCGTGTCACACACCCAACTGAACTGAAATAACAAGGATTTTTTTTTTTGGTTGCGAATCAGGAATGGGGGCGTTTATGACAGACAACCAGCCCAGATCTAGGGTCAAGGTGTTAGCAGTTTTTGGTTTTTCAGCTTAAAATTAAACCATCAAGTGTTGCAATCAACAATCCAATGTAATTGGGCTTGCAAGAAGTTGCCCCATCAATGCAATAACAAAATAGCAATCGATGAAATGGAGGGCAAACACTAAATTAATTAATGCAAGAAGCAAGCATACCTCCTTAATATCCCTTAATGCAAATAGTCCAATACAAATTTCTCCATTCACCATCCACTGCTCCAAAAATAGCAGAAACAGAAGTGAAAATTTAGAGGATTAAAGCTTCGCCAACTAGAATGTATTAGACACATCAAGGTAAAAAAAACTATTTCAATAAAGTGCGATGCCATAATAAAAGCTCCAACAAAAGTGAAGATATAGATATATAAAGATACAGAAATCAACCCAGTTAGCAACTACATTTTAGTTAAGAATGTGATAATACCAAGTACACACATGCAAGAAGTGAATTTAGAAAGAATTGACTATTTCAAACATACAAAAGGAATCCATTGAGATCAAAGAAGCTTAATGTATCTTCGACAAAAACCCATTGTATTTCTATTGTTTCTTTAATCTAGTATTAAATAATATTATATTAAGAAGCATGTAAAAGATTACACACAAAGCCTAACTCACAAGTCAGAGCATAAAAAGGCACAGGAGCCCCTGTATAAATCTAGGTCCATAATCCTCAATTGACTGTTAAACTTGTAAAAACCAAACTACAAGTCCTAAACATAGAACAATCCAATCTATTTTTTAATGAATAAATATCCAATGGTAGAATATTTTCTATCAGAGGACTTTTAATAAGATACACACAAGGAAAAAGTAAGAATGGAAAAAAAATGTCAAGATAAGTTCCTGAGAGAGATTACATGGAAAAATAAAACCATTATCCATTACTACACAATCTGGGCATAGACTCCTCATTTGGATGTAAAAAATTGTATAAGGTGCTGATATGGATGTTCACCTTTTCAGTACGGCAATTAGGATCACAACTATGGTTAATGAAACGGCCCAGATTTCCCTTTGCACATGCATCTATTACCTGCAACAATGAAAAAAAAATAGAATAAGAAACTAAAATGAAGCAACTATGGCAAAAAAAAAAAAAAAAAAAAAAAAAAAANATTTCCCTTTGCACATGCATCTATTACCTGCAACAATGAAAAAAAAATAGAATAAGAAACTAAAATGAAGCAACTATGGGAAAAAAAAAAAAACACAAAAAATCAGATAACGAAGAGGCAAATAAAGTACAAACTATCATCATGAGACAGGTTTCATATGAAAATGGTCAGCTTCATTCTCTGGACATATGAGCACAATTTGTAGTATCACGTTAGAATTTAGAAAAAATTTATTGGCACTTCTCCAATAAGATTAAAAATTTTGAGATCTTATTAAAATAAATAAATAAAATTTTGAGATGAGCCTATTTAACAAGGCAGTAGACCCTACTTGATTGAAAAACCGTGTCCAAATCATGAAAAATCCCCTATCTTATCAATAAAAATACAGCAATCAGTAATATGGGTTTGCCTTAGGTTCCGCAAGATACTAAAAAATGGCCATCAAAGTAAGGGACGTCGAAAAAATTATACTCTTGTTTGGCCATGTCCTAAACTTAAGCTTTTAAGATTAATAGCAATTCAACAGTTCATAAAGAATAGGCCTGCCTATTAAATACACTTTGAAGTGATTCAGATTGAAAAAAGAATACTCAATATTACATTTAAGATATGCCTGTTAAAAAAACCAGCAGTATATACTTACTCCCGCATGAAAAAAACCATAGTCTTGGATGCAATTACATGAAGCAGTTAAAAGCGAATTTTCCAACTGCAGTGAACCCTATATCCTTCTTGCTAAAGAAGTAAATATGCAAACGATCTTTGTTTCAATTGAACTCCAAAAAATGTTTCATTTGAACCATGCATTTAGCACTTGGTTGAAAATAATAATAATAAATAAATAAGTGCTCAACTCAGCTAATGAAGATATATCTCATAGAACAATTAGCAATTTATATACATACAAATACAAATACACATATATGTAAATGGATGAGGTGGATTCATTACCAATTCACAGATGAAAAAAAGACGAAAAATAAAGCATCCATTCCCCTTCAATATTTTTCATTCATAAGAATATACAAATTATGTGACAATTAAGCTGCTATTCATATTGCCTCCAATCCAGTTTTTTACGAGAGGACCAAGCATATAGAAATTGATTGTCATTTCATTCGGGAAAAGGTTCTATCTGGTAATATTACTATTAATCATGTCAGTTCGAACGACCAACTAATAGATATTCTTACTAAATCTCTCAGGAGTCCTCGTTTTAACTTTATTTGTAGCAAATTTGGTGCATATGATTTATATGCTCCAACTTGAGGGAGAGTGTTGAGTTGTAAATTAGGAAAATAGATTATTATTATTAAATTGTGTAGATTAGGAAAGAAGAGATTAGAAAAATAGTTATTATGTACTATTGTATTTCCTATTTAGACTAAGATGTATTAGTATATAAGGATGTACAAACTATGAGAAATATATGGAAATTATTCATCTAATTTCACAAACTCAAATGCAATATTTGCTCAAATCAAAAGAATATAACTAATAGTTTATGAAGGACACTGTCCAAACCTCGCTGCCATTCAATGTCATGAAGTAGAAATGCTTATGACCATTAGCTGCATACTCTTTTTGTCGTGCCTCATAAGCTTGCATGTCAAGCACCTGATTGGACCACATATTAGAAATATTGGCAGTTAAATATAAATTTTATAAAAGAGAGAAAGAACAAGATCATATAAATAGAAAAAGGCAAAATTTGGAAGTATGACAGCACATCGTAACTTATAACGGTGCACATATTTCTTAGCCAAAAATTTAAAGCTATTTCACCCATGGTGATTAAAATGAAAGTTTCAAGTTATAGCATGCCAAGAAATGTGAAATTGGGGATGAAATATTAACGAGAACTCAATCAAAGTTATGACATACAATTAAACAGTAGGATAACAAAACTGTTTCCACACCAAGTCTAACTAAATCCCTACTTAAAATACATAAATGCAGGTAGCAAAAATTGGTGGATGTATATAAGTTCAATCCAAACCGAAGAACTAAAATTAGTAAATTTTATATGAATAAGTCCATGCATTAAATAATTCCTTGACATATAAAATGTTTTATTTATTCTGATTAAGTGATAGAAACTTTTATCACTTTACAGAAGGAAGAAAGATCCTTTGTTCCTTATTTCATTGAAAATATACACAATAGCTAGGCACTTATTTTCCCGCTGCAATTTGATAATAGAGCTGGTGTATATACAACCACGCAATAATAGGTGGAAGACAGACCTCTACTTGCTTGTTCTGCCTCTTCTTCTTCTTCTTTTTTATTTTTTAATAAAAAGTTGTGTACTAGATATCAAAACAAGAATAAGGGAAAGAAAATGGACAATTTGTTTTTAGAAAATTTTCATCTTCAATGCCACAGAATTTTCAGGATTTGGTTTACTTAGAAATTGGAAGAAATTTGGAACACGTGAATTATGTATGGTAGAAAGCAAGAATCCATCCTTGTTTAAGCTCACAATGAAGACCACCTTTGGCTTACATAGCTGAAGAACATTTACCTCTCCAACATATTCAATAATAAATTGCCCTTTTGATATATTTTCTAGTAACTTCAGCCCATAACCTTTCTTCCCAAAAAGTTCCCATTGCATGTTGGCATATTTGCGCTTCTGGAACTGCAAACAGGAATTTGGAGTAAAATGATGCTCCTTAAATAGAAAACATCTGTTCATATAGACGCATAGAACCCAATGTAATACTATATGTAGACAGTCATTGAAGTACCTGTTGATTTGAACATAGATCAGCACAAGGACAGGTGCCTTGAACACATTCAATGTTAAGCATCCGATTCAGACATTCATCTCCGCAGCCTAACCGGCCATCTCGAGGTTGTTTGCAATGGCAAACCATTATCTGATTAATTTTTAAAAAAGAAGTTAGACAGGGAACCATGTACAAACCTTAATAGCAAGATATTTCATGCGCCTTTCACAAGGTACAACTAATACCAATCATTAATGAGGTGAAAAGCTAAAAATGAAGAGAGGAGGAGAGAGAAGGATCAACAGAGACCATAAGTATGCAGAGCAACTAAATCACATACTTATGTTACCACGCCCATAATAATCACAATACTAAAAATTAGAATTCTACGAGAAAGACTGGCCCATAAAACTATTTATCTACTGCCCTTGAGCCTAAGAACAGGCAGTATGGTGCGACAAGCACTCACACAACCAAGTTCATAGAGGGCAGGTAGGCTGACCCTTAAACAGATTAAGTAACCAACTTTCAGAACTAGCTAATGATATGTAATTCATTATACTTAATAAATTACAAGGTGACAAGAACCATGAATGTCAAAAGCAATATTAAGTTGTCTCTGCCATTACAAAGAAAAGAACACTCATTGCATTCAGAATGCTGTCTCCAAAGCATTCACACATCGAAAAAGTAATCTTTAAAAGAAAAACAAATTAAGGATGGGAAGAACATGCTCAGTACCATATGCCTCTTGATAAGAATCCTGGGATCTATAAGATATACATTAGCATCTAACCCATATCAAAGCAATAATTCACCTCAAAATGGCCATACTTTAGCATCCACAGGATGATGGCCCCATGTCAATTCTTTGTGCAAAAATAATATCCCTCCATCTCAATCTGTTTATCCTTTTTCCCATTCTGGGTTGTGCAAAAATATACTTTCTTAAATTTCAATTAATAATCGACATGAAAGCAATTAATGATGTCAACAGAGGATGACTTTCTTTCTTTTATTCTTTTTTTTTTTCCCTTTTTGATAAGAAATCGAAAAAGTACATATGGATAAAACAAAGAAATCATGACTATGGACCAGGTACAATAGAGGATGATGGAAAGGAGTATATGTTTGGATAGAATGTGAATGTATCAAATAACACCACCTTAAAAAGTTCAATTATCAAAGAACTAATAATTTAGGACGGAAGGAGTATTTATTTCTAACCTTGAGCACACCCACAAGCATATGACAGATTGACAATGTCAAGGAATATTGGGGCCATTAGACCATAATAACATGATACATTGAACATGGCCAGGTCACACAAATTAAGGTGAATTTCTACAACTTAAAATAAAACACAGCAGCTTCACAATTTCTACAATAATAATAAAATTCAACTCTAAATCTGTGCTGAGAAATACATAGTCAAGCAAATGGAAATAACCAACATAATGACAAGTGAAAACCAGATCAAGTCAAAATCAAACCTCATCAATAGTTTGGGTTTTCCGGCTACGGTGAAGAAACACATTAGAATCAATACGCCTAAAAGCTGCAACTCATCAAAAGCAATAAAAGAATTTTCAGAATTCAGAAAGGAGTAAAAAAAAGGGGAGGACCTCACGCCTGAGACCCAGCCACTTTTTCAAGCAACCTTCAATAGTATCTTACTACACTACCATCACTAAAAGCATCACCAACCTGATTTATNTAGAATCAATACGCCTAAAAGCTGCAACTCATCAAAAGCAATAAAAGAATTTTCAGAATTCAGAAAGGAGTAAAAAAAAAGGGGAGGACCTCACGCCTGATACCCAGCCACTTTTTCAAGCAACCTTCAATAGTATCTTACTACACTACCATCACTAAAAGCATCACCAACCTGATTTATTCCCATAACACAATTCCTTTTCTGATCTATTGTAATTTAAAAGGCCATCATCTTCTTCACAATCTGATAGGCCCAACTCTGCATTAATGTCTGCATTTGTCTTCTCTTGAGGAATTGAACAATCAGCAAAGTTTTTATCCCTGTTGTCCTTGCAGACCCTTCAACAATATAAATTTAAAACAAATTAAATTAAAGATACAGAACTATAATTCAGAAAAAAAAAATGAGAATAAATTAAGAAACCACGATGGTGATGGAATTCAAGAATGCCTTCACAAGGTAGAACTAAAGACATGATGAAAAATAGGGATATTATATGCCCATGTGTCTAAACTGATGTCAAAGATTATATCTAAACAAAAAGTCAAGCAGAAGAAGGACATCCAAGGCAATATTAGAGATCCTCACCTAACTGGATTTTAGAAAGCAATTGAGAAGGAAAGATATATTTAACAACTCGATGGTATTCCCATCAGAATGCAACGCTATGGAGGAACAACTAATTGACCAAATCTTAAATCCATACTTTCAAGTGTAAAGGAATCCCAAAAGTATGGTGCAGCTTTTTTAAAAATAAATAACTAAATAAAAACTCACTTAAAAGATTATCCTCTTGAAAATCTCAAAATTTTCAAGAACAGTTCAACGAACCATAAGATAACTCTGCAAGCTTTTGCATACATTTAATAAGAATAATTATATATTTGATTTTTTTCACAACAAAAGTTATAAACAAAAGGCCCACCACCAGATTTACAAAAATCAGCCATCACAATTAGTTAAAAATA
>JANKKB010010126.1:0-17753 GCA_026225775.1 Bursera palmeri
AAAAAAAAGCTGCCAAGAATGAAGTCATCCAAGTTGAAATTTCAAAGAAAGATGTGCTCATTGCTCAACCGATATCAACTAATGTGGATATGTATAATGATCCATGGATATTAGACACACAAAAAAATTGAGTGCTCTGCGCCTGTAGGCTGAAAAAAGATATAATGATAAGAGAATCGAAGTTTGATTTGGGTTGATTTTTGTGATTTTATGTTTGTTGAAATGAAAATCTAAAACATAAATTTGATTGATATATATATGGATTATATCTATTTAAACTCGGGCAACATAATATATTAAACTCCTTTTGTAACATTATTTTAAAGGGCTTGAGGTTTCCCATATTACAACATTGAAGAACATAATCATACATGGAGCAAGCGAAGCAGATTACACTCTCTCTTTTGTATCCAAATCCATGGCTGTGGCTCCGTGTTCCCACTTATGCTGAAGCTCATCATAATTTTCAGGAATATTTCTCAAGTAAATGCCATCATTTTTGGCAATCCAAAAGCAATGTTTATAATTGCATTTGTAGTAAAGGGTTTCGTCAACCCAAAACACTTGGAAACTAGCGTGGATTCTTTCGCTTTTCACGCTGAGGTAGCACCAGTAAAGCGTTCTTTTGAAGAAATTCACCTTGAATTTCCAAGCAAGCTGAGTCCCTGTGGTCAGGTTGTGCTTTCCCAGATCATCGTCGCCAGATTTGCATCGCACGTACAGGATCTTGCTGCGGCTCAAGCCATTTATAACATGTACGTGCCATGTTCTTGTGGGCAATGGAGCGGTTGAGGGCCTTAACAAGGCCAGGGCAAGAACAATTAACATCACCGACTTCATGATATTGAGAGAGCTCATTGTTAATTTTGCTGTTTGATGTGAGAATGGAATTGCTTGTCAAGCAGCCAGGGTTGCTTTAATTTATAACCATAATTATATAGATGGAAACTTTGTTATAATTATAACTTCTTTTTTTCTTCCATTAATTTAACTTAATCTTATTAGAAAATAATTATTATCACATCATTTATTATAATTTTTTTATTTATTATTAGTTTTTATTTATATAGTGATATTTTGCTATCAAAATTGTATGATTACTTATTTTTAATATTTTTAGTATTATTAAAATTTATGAATTTAGAGTGGCTTTTGTTGGATATGGATTTTCAAAACCAATACCCAGTCGAAAACAAACCCAGGTCAAGGATTCTAGACAAATGCAAACTAAACTACAGTAGAACCAAGGAGGCCCCAACTTGGAAAGAGAAACAAAGCCCGTAAGAGACTATGAGTCCAGGGATGACTTGGTCCAATTCCAAGTCAAAGCAAACACCCGCCAATCGGTTTTTGTTAACATAATAAGTTGGTACATTCATGCAATCATAGATATACCCTAAACTTTTAATAGTTTTACAAACGCTAAATATAAATCGATTAAGTTCTTCTTTAACATTAAAAAAAAAAAAACTCTTGAATCTTGCTTACATCAAATGGTTATACTAATACAATAATATTATTGGGTCAAACTATATAAGAACCATTTTTATTCATATGACTGTTTTCATTAGTTGAAAGATAACAATGACTTCCAAATTTTTAGTTTGAGTTCTCCATTTTTAGATCCTAAGAAAGTGAAAGAAAATATAGCCAAATAAAAAAACAATAGAGAGAATTATATACTCTCCATAAGATTGGTATTTATATACAAGTTGTTGATACTACATGGGCACATCATATATATCTCTTGCCAATCGACCAAACGCAATTTTTCCACTTGCACAAGATTTGACAAACTGTTGTTATAATCCCAGTATATAGATCAATGTATTGCTCTTTTGAGCATTCTAAATACACAAATTTGACACTAGAAAAAAAAATCTTAATCTAAATAATGAAAATGAGTCCACTGTACTTCTACTTCTTGGCCTCCTTGAATTTGTATATATATTTTAATCTTCAAATTTATATAGAAAAACCATAGCAAATAATAGGGAAATTAAAGATTAATTAAATATTTGATTTGATTTGATTTGAGATTTGATTTAATTTTATTAATGATAAAAGTAAGGTTGATAATGTACCCAACGATACATCAATTCGTACTGTGTATGGTTGGAGCTATAAGTATAGATGCCATCCTCTTGGCCTCTCCACCTGCAGTAGTAGAACTCACAATACTCCTTCAAGAACTTATAATCAACATAGAAAGCATTGAAACATTGATGGCCACCCACCGACCGAGTGTTACAGAAGAAGAGCGTTGCACACCAATAGTTGACGCGAAAATCCCACTTGAACTCGTGGTGTACACGGATGCGTTGCAGCCCCAAATTAATCGTCGTCTGCGGAGTTGCAGTGGCCTTCAAGCGTGTGGTTCTTGAAATTGTAGATTATGTGCAGAGTGTAATGGGTAAAAAGTGATTCTGCAGTTCGAGACATGCAAATCAGAGCGAATAAGACCAGAAACAGCACGTAACTGATCAGTTTGAGTCTGAGAGAGACGGATGCCTTCGTTGTTTTTGCTGTTGAGAGTCTAGAGTCATATATTAATTAAGCAGCTGGCAAAAGGGTTATTCATTTATAAAGTTACAAAGTTAATTGATAATAAAACGGCAAATACCTACGAATGCATGCCTTCAGTTATGACTAGTACTAGTTAATTTTTTGCCAAAAAGATTCTTGCTTTTCTTTGACAATTCAAGTATTTCTTTTCCTTATTCTGATTTTTCAAAATAACAAGGAAAATAAAAGAAAAACGGAAAGAGCCGGCACTTTTATTCTATGTATTATGTATTAATTATCGGTTGTAAGCCTCCTAGGCGTGGACTTTTGTCCAATGATACTTGAACAACAATTGGTTAGATTTAGTGTTCCTCAAGTAGACTCCATTGTCTTGTGCTTCCCAATGACAAAGGTTGTCACCACATTGTTCCAAAAAGCCACGATCGGATCTGAACACATCAAAAACTGCATGATTATCCAAATACCATAAGTTACACCAGAAGAGTGTCGTTGCCACGAAATTTGTATGGAACTTGAATGCAAGTTGCTGGTTATGGTTTAAAAAATGGCGGCCAATATCATTATTCTTGGATTTGCATGCGACTTGAAGCACGTTGTTGTTACTGAGGGTATTCTGAACTTCCACATGAAACCATTTCAATGGCCAGGGCACGAACTTGGAGCTACTCATGCCAAAGCCTAAGGCAAGCAAGAGCACGTAAAGGTTAATAAGAGTACTCATTGTGTGTTTTTTTTTTCTTTATCATGTTTTATAATGATTTAATTTTCTTCCTTTTAATGATAAAAAAGAAAGCTGATAATTTGTTACAGTAATTACTGATTACCGTCATTTAAGAAACTAACAAGTCAAGGAAGGTCATTATCGAAAACAAAAAGGGAATAAATTCTTCTTAAATGTGAAAGCACCGTATATATATAGCAATATCAATATCATATTTACATAATGTAAGATAACTGATGTAAACTATATTTTCGCTCTGATTCCTGTAGAGTAATTGATGTTATTGTTTCTGCTGCAGCTGGAAACGGAAAGTGTATAGCTACTCTATTCTGCTAGGTTTCTACTTCATTATCGTTTGAAAAACTTTTTGTTTCGCAAATTTTTATGCCATTTGTAAGAACTACAAAGCCTCAAGTAAATGCTATAATTTAGTGGAAATTAATTTAAAGATAGGATTATAATTAATTACATGCGGCACATAACAACAACATGATCAAATTACAAAGGAAAAGTTTAGTAACTCAATTATGGCACCTTTTAAGCATTGCCATCTATAGAAAAAGCTGCCAAGAATGAAGTTATCCAATTTGATATTTCAGAGAAAGATGTGCCCATTGGTCACCCAAAGTCAACTAATATGGATATGAACAAAAAAAATTGAGTGCTCTGCCCCGGTAAAATTATTGGATAAGTAAAGAAGTAGAACTTGTATCAATCTAGAATTACATGGATGTACCATTTTGATAAAAGGTAGTCTCCAAAGCATATTATATATAAAGAATGAACTAAACAATTAAGAAATGGTGATGAAATTAATATTTACCGGAAGAGAAAAGGAGAAGGAACAAGATGGCAAAAGCATGGTGGTTCTTCATGTTATTTTCTTCTTCGAGTTGGAACTATAATGTACGCAATATTATTATGCAACTGTCAACTATGAGATGCTTTTATAAAGTTATAATTTATATCTTTATATTGGAATATTTAGAAAAGGAAAAACATTTTTTTTTTTTTGAAATTCTATATAAATTCTACAAATCAATTCCATATATTACCATTTCTCTTGCTCAGTATATCTTCAACGTTTTTAACTAATTAATTAATCTCAATTAGGTAAATTTTTTTTTTTTTTTTGCTTGTTATTATTCTTATTTGATTACTTTTTATGGGAAAATTTTCCGGATTACCAAAAATAATATAATTTATATTTTTAAATTAAATAGTTTTTATGTATAATCGAGAGTAATCATGAATTATTTATTATAATTTCATTTAAAATGATTATGATAATTAATTGCCTAGGTAGAAAATTAATCTTTACTATATATATATATATTATTTGATTGATTTGTAATTAATTTAATGCAATATAATCTTGGATATGAAGGAATTAATTAATTACTATATTTAGTCTAATTTGATATAATTATTAACTATTATTATAATAAAATTACGGAGAGAATTAATTACCTAGTAGGAAATTAATCTTTACTATTTATAATTTGATTGATATTCATTTCATCCTAGATTTCAATACCTTGAAATCTACATGACAAATCCGTTATTATAATTAATTATTGATTTTTACCCATTTAGAATATACTATTAATTATTAATTATAAGTACTAATCAATAATTATTTATTAATTTATAATTCTTTTACAAGTTTAATTATTGATGATATGTATACTATATGTCGTAATCTATGTTGTATATACTATATACAGCGATCAATATGTTAGTGGGCCTCCTTTTAATGATGTTACAGCCTAAAACCCAAGCCCAGACCCATATCCAAGTTCTTGCCTTCATGGTTTAGGGGCATTGAAGTCGTTTCACAATCCCACATACATAGTCCAATCAAAAACTTCCAGATAAGCTTCTGTTGTTGTAGATCAGACCCGCGCTCGCCCAAAACTTTCAATGGTTTGGCAAGAAAGTATTTCACTGGGCAATTTACAAGTTGTAGATACTACATGGGCACATCATATACGATCTCCCTAAGCACATGGTTTCGATTTGCAAGTTTGGACTTTATATTATATATGTTAAATTTGAATTATTTGCACAACTAAGTTATGATTGACAGTGTATTTTGTGCATATAGTTAAAGCTCATATCAATCTTTGATCTTATCATATGCGATCTCCCGATAAAGTTGCCGTAAGCATTTTGATCAATCACGTAACCAAGTTATGATTGACAGTGTATTTTGTGCATATAGTTAAAGCTCATATCAATCTTTGATCCTATCATTGGTCAGTAATGTTGCAAATATGGAGGAGAGGAGAGGAGAGGTTAGGCTCATAAGCCTTTATACACAGTAGATGAGAGAGCTCCTGAGACATGATTTTGATATCAATAAACTCTTGTTCTTCCTTTGCACTTCTTTCTACAAAACATGAGATTTTTGTTGTTCAAAGTTCTCAAATAAGGAGTGCAAATTTTTTTGAGAAATTAGTCACTGTATCCCAAACCAGACTGTCATGAGCTTGGTTGCGTCAGGATATCAAACCTGTAGTAAAACAATTCATCCGAGTAGTTCTATTTTTTGGATTTTATTCTATCTTGGTATAGCTAACAAGTAACAGATTTGTTTTCAAAAGTGAGATCATTTCTTGACCTAAACTCTTTAGAGTTGTAAAGATCTGATAACAAGTAGATTTAGTATTTATATTTTATAAATAGTGATTGAAATTAATTATTTTATTATCGCTCATTTTTAAACATTTTCCATCAACAATAATTAATATCTTTATATTTTGTTAAGATAAAAATCAAATTATGAGAGAATCTCGATCTTATTTTTATATATTTGAAACAAAACTGCACTTTTTGGATGATGAAACATTGTTATTTGAGAGAAGATTTAATTATCATATCTCATGGTTGAGAACCCGACAAACACGTTAGAAATTGATTTCATGGAAAGCTTCACTTGATCTTTAAGAACAGAAGATTGAGTTACCGGGTGTTTTCTATATTGTTATAGACTCTAATTCACAGCCTTATATTTCTTCAAAATAACTAAATTTTAAGTTGGATGTGATCCACAATGAAACCAAGGCGTGGCCATATATGTTTAATTACTTTTCCTGAAGGAAAAGAAGTGAGAGATGTGATGGAGCCATAACCTTGAAACGTTGAATGCACAAAATTTTGAGGACCGACTCAGCCCTTTGGCTGTAATTGTAAATGCATCTCAGAAAGACAAATTAAATGACACCTAACAGCTTGCAATTGGACTGCAGTGGAAAGTTTGTGTACATATAGGTGGCAGCTCTTTACTTCTACTACTGATAGCACTGATTCATCTCATTCAATTCGGCTGGCACTATAGTAAATTGGACATGAGCCATCCATGCGATTAGTAGGTGAACTCATTAATGCTTTTCTTAACCATAACATATTAAATCTCTCACGCGCAATCCGTTCGATTTTTGCATTATCATCTCACAAAGGTTGACAGCTGAAGGAAGATAAAGCTACAGTTAATGTAAGCTGTAATTCGCTGATACTGGTAGACCGAGGCAAAGGCTCTTCTTGGTGCTTGCTGGTATACCTCATACTAGAGTTCAAAATGCATGCAAGCTCTCAACATGTGCAATCTGTTCTTACTGGAAAGTAGCCTAAAAAAGTTTGCAATGTCCTCCAAATGCAGACCTCGAAAACCAACTAATTGAAAATGAAAAAGATATTTCTTCTCTTTTTCCTTCAATTAAATTTCTGTTAGACTCAAATATTAATGTTGGACTCTTATTTGATATCTTAATCTTTTAGGTTAATTAAGTAGTCATGTAATATGGTGTTAGAGTTAAAGGTTAATTTCGAGTTTGAATCCTCATTCTCACATCATTCCTGGTTTAATGTCAATTTCTTCATTCAGTATTAGTCAGATACTCAAATATTATTATCAGTCTTTATCTGATTGCTTAACAATTTCAACTCCCTTAATTGTATTTTAGGGGATAGTGAGAGAACTTGACAAAGCCTGTTAGAATGGCCTGGCAGATCAGGTAGCTAGCTTTAGTCGGCAAAGAGGGCAGGTGTAATTTGGTTGCGATTGCAGGCACTTTAATGCAACCAAAAATAATAAGGGGTAAATACATAGATACCCCCAAGGTTTGGTCTAAATACAAACTCACCCCTATTATTCATAAAGTAACATAAAGATCCCCATTTTGATATTTTAAGTAACATTAATACCTCTATTTTTATGTCCTCTATTTTTACGTGTCAAGACCCCATGTTTTCAAATTCTGAGGATATTTATGTTACTTTATTAATAATAGGGGTGAGATGTTATTTAGACTAAACTTCGGGGGGTGTCTAGTATTTACCCCAAATAATAATTATTAATAGACTAGTCAACATACACCATAAACATGTATTGCAGTGCAGTGCAGGCATCACAGTTCCAGGCTAGGATGTGTCAGAGACTCAGAATGATCTTTAAAGAGAATCATTAAANCAATTTTTCTTTCTTTTAGATTAACTCTGCTCCAGTTCATTGGATAAAAATGAAAAGAAATTAAAGAAAGCAACCTTCCTGCATTAACTTGTAGCTGAACTGAAGAAACAGAAGAAATGAGGACTAAGATTGGGGGAAAGCTAGCTCATTTCAGAATGTGAAACTAACAATACATACTGAGATATTTCCNGGGCAGGACCTGTTACGTGCATTGTCATTTTGTTCACGGAACTGCAAAGTGCTGCAGTTGAATCAAGGGCTGGAGCATTCTTCAGAGCCAATGAAACACATTAAACATGCTGATAAAAAAAATCGAGTCATTGAAGAGAAATTTGAGAGTTCCATCAAGAACTTCTTCAATCTGACAAATACGTGCTAGCTAGGACTAGAACTAAGAGCCAAAACTTTCTTCATAAAGCAAGCCTTGCACTAATTGACAGCAAAACTGACAGTTGCATGTGCGGCTTAAAAGTGAAAGAAAAACGTCCGTGTGTGATGCATATATCTCAGTCACATATTAAAAGTCATCTTTCTTAATTAACCAGAATATAATTTAGTGATTAAAAGATGAATGCAGACGACGCTCAATTCAACACTAAAGAGTAAAATTACTTTCATTGATCTGACATGTATGGTTTGTTAGATTATATACGTATGCATGCATGTTTTATCCCAATCTTATCAAAAATAAAATAAGATATTCTCCGCTTTTCTTTATTTTCTTTTTAAAAATAAACCCTTCTTCGAGCATTGTCACGACGCATTTATTACAATGTGGGTTATGGTCGGAAATCTATTAAATTCGGATAAGCAAATTAAATTTTACTCCTGAGAATGAAGATCGATATATCAGAGAGTTTAAGGCTTAATTAAAATCTTAATTTCACAAGTATTTTTCTCTTTTATCATGATGAGTTTCAGTACTTCGTTATCACCAAAAATAATGTTCTCATTTGCAATTGCTCACTGCTCGCATCGTTGTTGCTCATAACGAGACAAAGATTTCAGCTAAAAGAGAAGATATGTAGCACACATGCATAGAATGAAACTGTTTACGAAAAGTATCCACTAAGCTGGGAACATAACAACGAGATTTCAAAAGCTAAAAGCATGAACAAACATTTCAAAACAAAGAACACAAACTGTCGGAACGACCACAAACTAACTCTTAACTGCCAAGCTCACTTTTACGTCAAAACCTTAGAGCAATATAAGTAAAAACACTAAACGCTTCAAAGCTTCACCATGTAAAAACACTAAAGGCTCCAAAGCTGCACCATTTCAAGGGAAAGGAAGAACTCCAGTACCACCACCAACGCCACCAGCAGCGCCACCACCTACACCACCACCAACACCTCCACCAACTCCACCACCCAAGCCTCCAGCTCCACCTAGCCCACTACCACCACCCAAGCCTCCTAACCCTCCTAAGCCCCCAGCTCCACCTAACCCACTACCACCACCGAGCCCACCGATTCCACCTAACCCACTGCCACCGCCGAGCCCACCGACTCCACCTATTCCACCACCAACACCACCGAGTCCGGTAACTCCACCAATTCCACCAACCCCACCAATAGGAAGCCCATTGGAACCAATCCCAGAAAAACCGCCAACGCCGCCATATGTGACGAAGTTCTTCTGATCATCAAGACCAGCACCGCTTCCACTGGGCTTTGTTTTTTCAGTATTGTGAACTACCTGATCAGTAGGCGTGTTTCTAGCACTGGTGTGAGCCACTACTGCGGCAAGAACTAGCACGACACTAAGAAACCACCTCGCCATCTCTTTCTTCGAGTCTCACTCTCTCACTATCACTCTTATTTTTTTCACCTCACACTTGAGCTAGGGTTTGCGAGGTCTCCTTTTAAAGGCGAAAAGAGCGGTGGGGGACAGTTGTATGCAGTAAATAGAGTTGAATGCGGGCACAGTATCATTACTTTAAGAAATATATTTTCAAAGGTTGAGAGTTAGAGAGTCCGTGCTGTTGGTTAATAGTTTGAAAACAGTTTTGGGACTTCGCTTAGAGAGAGTTAAATGCTGTACACTGGTTTAGCTGAAAAGAAGTTACTGTAATGAATTGAGAAGCAAATCAAGGATAGTAGTTTGATGGGTAGGCATGCATGCAGTGAATAGAAAGATGCATGTCCGGTACGGAGACACATGCATTGTAGGTAGGGATTTGGGGCATGGCATAGGCAGAGAAATACAATTCAACCAATCCAATAATGACAGTTGGTTACGTATTAACGACGGATTTTTGTTGAGGGAATGTTTGACCTAAAAACTAACCTATAATACTCCCCTAACGTATAATTAAATGTGAACTAGACAGAGGTGGAGTTAGGAATTTAGTTGAGAAGAGGCAAAATTATAGAGCAATGTAATGTACGAGTTATGAAATATAGAATATTTTAAAATTAACAAATAATTTATTGACATTTATATTCAGTTACTATAAAAATTCAATAATTTTTTTGGACTTTTTTTTTATATTGTTCTGGAAGCTTATAATAACCACATTATCATTAAAAAGACATAAAATCCTAAATAACTTTTTTATTCAACAGACATGTTTCTCAATGGTTTTGGAAGTTTATAATAACCTCATTCTCATTAAAAAGATATAAAATCCTAAATAACTTTTTTATTAATTGAATGTTAAATACTGTTGGAATTCATTATTCATTCTAATTTTTTATAGTAAATTCTATAAGTTATGACTTGAAAAGATTTATCATGAAAAAATAAGTGCAATTTGATGTGGTGGATTGTGAGAAGTTCCTAGTATCAAAATTTAGTTGAAGTATATGTTGCGCATTTTCATGTACAGAATCGCACCAAGTAATACAGCGATAAAGTATACTATCATTCGCTCAAGGACTAACTAATTGAGCACTGAAAATTAGTGAATTTTATACTATTCAGACACTAAAATTTAAATCAAATTTAACTAATCTATTAAACTATAAATCAAACCTATAAAAACAATAATTTGAATGATAATAAACATGCTAATACATTTCGGTCACCCTTCAATTTCGGTCCAAACAAGTCTGAAGCCAATTTTAACTCGAACAAATCCAAATTGTTAATTAACCCTAAATCCATTACTGGGATGCAATGAAATCCACTTAGATGCTAACTGATTGAATTATATAGCCTCCTAAATGAGGATTTCCTTTACATTTATTTTATTGTAATTTGATGTAATCTCATTTGTATCTAAGTGTTTTAGGTTGTAATATTTTCATTTGAAATCGTCTAGTATTGTTGTCTAAGTTGTATTTGTAAAGTGTCAAGACTTGTAAAACTTCATGTAATTTTGTGCAAATTTTGGCCATAAGTCAGAAACTTACCGCCGCGGTGCAAACCAGTCACCGCTACAGCGCTAAGTTTCTGCCTCACCCAGAATTTGGTATTCTTGTTTTCTGCCTAGGTGCAAGGGACCATCGCCGCGGCGTTTCCTGTCTACCTCACCAAGCACCCAAGTCAGAAGCTAACCGATGCGGCGCAAATTGTTCACCGTTGCGGTGCAAGCAATCTGAAATCAACTTTTGCCATTTATTTTGTTTTGCTTGTAAGAGTTAATTGAAGAGCATTTTGTCCTTCCGTCTTTTGTGTAAGGCCTCTCTCTATTGAAGGTCATTTCTTCTTGTATTAGATAGCTTTTGATGAAATAAAAAATTAGAAACACTTGTGTGTGTTTGGAGAGTGTTCTTTCATCTGTCTCCTTTATCCATTGTCCAAGCCAAGGAAATTGGTGGTGGATCTAGTTCAAGTTTGTGGATTTTAATCTTTTATGCTTGAATCAAATTGGCAACCATATCTAGTAAGTTTTATATTTCCATTTCTCTTTGAAAGTTGAATGTTGTTGTTCTTGTGAAGTTGTTTGTTTATTGTTGAAGTATAAAGTTGTTGTTATTGTTGTGAAGTTGTATGTGTTGTTTATGTTGATAGGGGTTTTAGTTAAGTTGAATATGTGTTGTTTGTGTTGATTTAGTGTTGAAAAGTGGTATTTTTAGAGGGATGAACAATAATCCCGAAATTGGATTTTGAAGTGTTAAAAATTCATTCCAATCGGTGTTATATGCTACCCCGTAATGTATCGCATGCTAACTCTATGATTTCACCATAACCCATATATATTGATTGATTTCCAAATGTCTGAACATATTATATGAGATTATTATTTAAAAGCAAGAATCCATATTGCTATCTATCAGTCTTTTCCAAGATCAAAAAGAATTATTTAGGTAACCTAACCCAATTATTCCTAATTTGAATTAAAGGATTCCCAAAGACATTAAGCCAATTGATTTCCCTACCTAAAACTACATAACTCATACCAATATCCTTATTGTGCATGCAAGATATGATACTGAATTGCAAGTCAATTACTGTACTAAAATTTTCAATTCTAACATAATAATGAAAAAGTTCATACACTGGCCAGATGCATAAAATCATGAAGAATAATAATTCAATACTCAGAATCAATCAAAGAATTTCAGTAATATAAAAATCAAATCATTCAATCCATTAGGGTTAGGCTACATCATAACCTTAGCACAAAAAGAATTAGTTGATTCTAACTAGAAAATAATAATCAAAACTAAAAAAAAAAAAAACTGGAAAGAATGAAACAAAACTCGGAAAATAATCCTGCCGGATCGCTAGTGAAGAAGATTTCTCTTGCTCCGTTGTGTTCTTTGTTTCCAAAGCTCACAGATCTATTCCAAGTAGGGTTTTTAGCCGTCACACTCTATCTTGTGTTCTGTGAAAAATCCCTTTTATATGTCTTGGCCTTCGTTCGATCAAAACATGCATAAAGTTATCTACATTTTAAAATTCTCGTCACGATGCCCCAGTGCGATATTGACTTCATGCATGCCCCAATGTAGATCTTTGTTATGCCCTATCTAGCGTGAACTCTTTGGAAAGTTGGAGGCCCAGCGAGCACTCTCCATCACCCCGACGTGTATCATTTCTATCTTCTTTGTTTTTAATCTTCCATGTTTTCCAAATTCCTACAAAACTATCAAACACATAACATGAACTGAAATAAAAACAACTAAAATAAAATAATATAATCATAACTATATCATAACTAACACGAACTAACTATAATTAAGTTCAAAATGTTCCTCATAATTTCATCTAAAATGCAATTATCAAAATACATGCTTTTTTCCTTATTGAAGCAAAGAAATTCTGGAGATGGTAAAAAAGGGTCACTAATAAAAAACAAAGAATGCATGTTGAGATATTATGTTTAGTAAGCACTAATTGATATTTGGCATTTTTAGGGAAGATTATAAGTTTTAATAGGAAAAAGCGTGTTAAAAACAATTATTTTAGTTTTAATTCTATTATAATTCATTAGAAAAATTTTGAAAATGCATAACCTTTTGGGAGATTTTTGGCTGATATTTAAAATTTTAATTTCTCAAAGTTTAATTGCCCCTCCTTGATCCTAGGTGGCTCTACCTTTGGGACTAGACCTCATATGTCTTATGTGGATCTTACAACAATCAGTCACTTTAATTCTAATACTACATGAAAGAATTACTTGAATCTAAAGTTTAAACTAGTAGATATGAACTGAACTTTAATATTTAGGTCATGATATTGTCAAAGAGTAGCTGGTATTGATAGATGATGCATCTATATATTATGTGATTTAATTAGAATTTTTATTGTCTTAGGAAGTTTGAATATTATTTCTTGTTTAATTAGGATTTTTAGTATTTTATGTGGCATCTACAATTTGATTTGATTAGATCTCCTTTTGTTTAGTTGACTTGTCTTAGTAAAATTAGGTTTCCTTATTTATAAATAGGTTTGTCATGTTCATTATTTTCAATGCATTATTAAAAGTACTTTGACGTGTTTCAAAAGTTTATGGGTTAGACTTTCTTTTATATATCTAGTTTTTATTTCGATAATATGTGTAGTGTATGATAATTTCGGAGGACATGAACCATGATAACTTAATTTCAAGTTAGAGACTATTTAGAAACGCTTGGGAGACACTATTTAAAGCTAGCTAACTGCATGCGCTATCAGCTGATAGGTTTCCCTGAACGAATCGGGAAGACTTAAATGCTACTACACCTACAGCGATATATTTGTATGCTACATGATAATTTGTAAAGAAGGCTTTTATTACAAAGTTTATTACGATGGAAACTTTAGAGCGTCCAAACTAGCTATAATTTTGGAATAATAAGCAATTATACACGTCCCAATATCTTTTGCTATTACAATAAGCTCAATAATTGAAAAAGCTTTAAACACAAAAGCTCCATTAATTAAAATACCCTACCATATATATTTGGAGCTTTACAATAAGCTCATTTGTTGATTGTAAATCTTATAGAGTAGCTAAATCTAATTATAGCTACATTTGCATTATTTTTAGCAGATGAAATCGACCTTAAGCACATAAAAAACAGAAAGATGGTAGTTTTCAGTCATCTGCTAGCATTTTCACCACTTTCATTTGACAGATATCGAATTAGATTCTCTCAAAATAAAGATGTTTATTGTCTAATTATAAGAACATTCGAATATAGACATGTAGTCATATAGCAGGACATAGTTATTTTATTTAGAATATGACAATTGATGTCCAATACAACTAAATATAAGGTAACCAAATGAAAGAAGAGATCTCTAGAGAGGGGGAAAAAAAAACATACACAAGCACACACAACTGATTAACTTGAGCACGAGACATAAAAGAAGTTAACACAAAGCATACGAAAAGAATTCATCAAGGGTTAAGTAGTCCCCCAGCACCACCATCTACACAACCACCACTTCCACCACAAATGCCCCCACCGGAGCCTCCATCAACGCCATCACCAATACCTCCCAAACCGCCAACTCCGCCTAGTCCACTGGTGACATCATCAATTGAACCAACGCCACCCCCAATGCCACCAAAGGCAGTCTTCCCACCAATACCAAAACCAGCTCCAGCGAAGCCGCCAACACCACCATATGCAATGAAGTTCTTTTGGTCAGTGAGACCACTGTCATTGGGCACATTTCTAGCAGCTGTATTGGTATGTACAACTGCAAGAGCAAGTAATAGCATGAAATACCACCATGCCATTGCTCTCCCTTTCTCCCAAACTTACTCAAATTTCAATGCTTTCTTAGTTTCTTTTACCAACGAAAGTGCTTGAAATTGTGCTACTGTCATTGGATGTCGATCCCTTTTATAGGGAATTTAAGTTGTTGGGGCAGTTGCTAGTGTTAAATGAATATGAATGCGAGTACTTATCAGCTTTCCTACGTTACCATATGGAAAGTGATACAATCTTTTTTCAAAGCTGTAAGGAACTGTAGCGGGGACAAAAAAATAAAAAGTTCATTAGCAGATATATCACAGTGATGGGGAACTAGTTAAGAGAGAGGTAAAAACTTAAAGCAAAGCTAGAGTAGAAATCCAGCAATTATATACATTAACATAATTAAAGATATAGACTCGTATTTCTTCAATTGAATTTGAATGTTTAATTCTCTTATTCTAATTAAAGTGAATTTTGAATATCTATATTAATCAGAAAAGGAGAATATCGTTAATCATTATCACAATGTGCATGTAATTAACTAAAGCCCATTTTGATTTTTTTTTTTTTTTAACGATTGCTCATCATAAAAATAATTTTTTGCAGAACTGAAATATTTCGTCATCGTTTCGTGCCCTCCCTATTTAATTCAAGAATGTACGTTGAATCCTAGTTGAGGTGATGAAATATGTACAGGCCACATTTCATTTTTTTAAGCATCACTAGAACTTCCATATCTCACCATCTACCCTGTGGATTTAACCTGTGTACAACTGGGACGAGTCCAGACGTCATATGACTTCATATGGACACACAATTACTTCTCCATGGACAATTGTGGGTCTGCACGAGTCCTCTCGCTCATAACCAGAGCTCGCTCTCTTTGCATGTGGACTGAAACATGACAACCTAGCTGAGAGAGAGGATCGTCAATTGAATGCATTCAGTGGGATGCTGATTAAATGCGTTGTCAGATAGTTTGTTGAGCAATATTCTTCTTCTTTCTTAACCGTGCCCAGATTATCACTTGTTACTATACTACCACTTCGTTCCTCAACTACGTGAATCATATGCAGTTGTGGTGCTCTCTGACTCAAACTGATCAGCTTCGCCGCCTCACAGGGAGTTGTTCAGGGTTCCCGTAAAGCTTTAACATAAAAAAATAATAATAAATCAATAAATTATTGTCATATTCACAATTTTTAATAAAAATTTATATTCATATTTCTTACTAAGTTTATGCATATAATTAAAATTAAAAATTCAATTAGCAACAATCTAAATACATATATAAAAGTCAAGTTTCAAAAAAAAAAAAAAAAAATCCACTCAACATTCGTAGAGTATACTAAAACTTATATTTTACTTATTTTTTTAAATTAATTTGGGGATTGGGCTAGGTCAGGGAAGAAAATATCATTCCATCCCTGGTCCGAAATGATTTCGGCCGGGGATTCATTTTCATTTTCCTCCCCAGCTCATCCCCAAAAAGCGACTTATTTCTCATCCCCAAATAGGGATCGGGCTTGTAAGGGTCCGTCCGCACAGGGCAAGATTGTCATCCCAAATCTCAAATCAAATAAGGTCCTGTCTTTCTGACCTCTGGTAGTGTTATGGAAAGAAAAAATGTTAAAAGAGTTAATAAGTTATTATATTTAGATAGGGGTTTATTTGCACTCAAATAATTGATCTGATTTAATACCAATTTACACTTATGATAATACCAATAAAATCCTTTAAATAAATATTAATTTTTTATTCAATTAATTTTACTTGTACTCTTGTTCTGTAAAGCAAATAACTATGATCTTGTTTCACTTTTTTCGTTTTGTTAAAATTTTCTTTCTTATTAGTGTAACAATTCCTTTTCTTCATTCAACAAAAAACCCATGCAATTCTCTCATATTTATTCAAGAAAGCTATCAAAAAGGGATTTTCAATATTTATGGTTAGTGTTATTTATTTTGCACTGCCTTGGAAAGTTTTTCGAACAGTGATTACGCATTTTGCATTGCCTGGAAATTTTCTAGCAATGCTTATGTATTTTGTACTGCCTAAAAATTTTCTGGGCAATGTAGTTGCATTGTGCTCCGAAAAATTTTCTTCATAAGTAATATTTTTTATAAGTCTCGAAAATTTTTTGTAATAAATTATCATATTAATATTCTTTATAAGTAATTTTTTTATAGATATTTTAATAATGAAATAATATTTTTTAAAAGTGGGGTGATTTGCATCCGAAAAAGTACTCTAATACCCAACTATTTTGAATACCCGATTCAAAAAATTAAAAACAAAAATCTTACTCTCTACACCTTTATAATACCAATCAAGCCCATTATAATACCAACAGAACTTGCCTTTTTATTCACTTTGATTTGCTCTTTACACCCAGTATACACCTAACCAAGAAACTGTATATCTTTTATTAACCAAACAAACAAGACGTACTACTCTTTCCAATGATTAGTTTTAGTTTTCATGCCTAATGGTTTTCCGTGAAACATCCATTAAATTTCTTCACCAAAGCATCAGCTGATTATAAGCATCTGACAAAGCAATAATAATGGCATTCTCTAGCTTTCCTGGCTAATCTGGGCAATTTGGAATTATATGTTAATTCAAGACCCAAACTAAAAACGATCATTGCCCCGTGGTTTGTGTCACTACTGTGGGAAGATGAAGTAATAAATATATATAAGAGGCAATCTTTCAATTGTAGATGGACAGGGTCCATTGGACTGGTTAAAATTCTTGAACTACTCAGCAGAGACAAACTTGCTTTCACTTCTCCCTTAACCCTCTTACACTTATATATATCTAACATGACCCTCTCTTCTCAATTAACAATTTTTCAAAGAAAAAGAAAAAAAAAAAAAGTCTATAAATATAGAATAACAGAAATGGCAAGCTTATCTATGACGACCTCGACCTCCGTCGCAATGTGCAGACA
>JANKKB010010135.1:8461-49977 GCA_026225775.1 Bursera palmeri
TATAATATTTAAAACAAGTTTATAAATTTAAAAAGTTATAATATTTTAAAAAAAGGATAATAAATTAAAAATATTATAACTTTTTTTACTATTTTATAATTTAAAAAAATATAATTTTTAAAAAATATTATAATATTTTAAAAATATAAATAAATTAAAAAATTATAATATTTGTTAAAATGGTAATAAATTATAAATAAAAATTATAATATTTTTAATAAAAGGTTAATAAATTAATAATTATAATATTTTAAAAAAATTTTGATAAATTAAAAAAATTATAGCATGTAAAAAAATTATAATATTTAAAAAGATTAATAAAAGATTATAATATTTAAAAAAAAATTAATAAATTAAAAAAATGTTATAATATTTTTTATAAAAGGTAAAAAATAAATAAAGTGTAAGAAATATGAAAATTCATATTTTATGATAACAATTATATATATTTATTATTATTATTATTTTATATATTTTTATAATGAGTAATTTAAAATTTTGATATTAATTCCGATTTCGAACGTTTTATAATCCAAACAACTTTCACAGGAATAGGATTCCGATTCCATACTGAACCAAACAGAAGAAATAAATAACCATTCTAATTCTGATTCTACTCAATTCCGATTTCGATTTCGAAAATCAAATCAAACATACTCTTAGACTTTGCAAAAAAAAAAGGGCACTGGGTTAGATACACGTTGCCGATTGCTCAAGGGCAGAGTGTTTAGGCGCCGTCCTCAAATAACGGATGTTGGTTTAGCCCGACTACTTGAGAATTGTGCAGGCTTGAATAATTTTACATGGTTCGTTGTCCAAGAATTACCTCAGCTGGAGTTGCCCCTGTGGTATCCAGTTGTCCTAAAACCAGAAAGAGCATGATTGAGACTGGTAAGATGAACCCGATGGTCAAAGACAGGGCAGCTTCTGTCAACCCTGCAAGAGAAATTGAATGGATACACTGGCCTTACTCGAAATTTAGAGAAGCTAGCTATCCGTGTTTGAATTTGAAGTCTAGTTTAGACAAGTTTATGCGTTTCCAAACGAGGGCTATATGTAATATGTTTGGTTGTGGTTTTAATTTCATGTAAATTTGTTATTTATCAAATCAATATCTCATCTATGTTATTATTGCTCTAGTACATACATAACTCTATTAATCTCAATTAAAAAAATAAAAAAGGTACCTTTCAGTTATTATTGCTCCAGGACATACATAAATATATTAATAAGTAATTCTCTCAATTAAAAAAAAAGCACCTTTCATCTTGTAAAAAAAAAATTGTATAAAATAATCAAATTTAAAAGGTTAAATTAAAAACTATTAGGTCTATGGTATGGGTCCACGTTAACAACATGTCTAGGATTTTGTACACTTACAACCGGTCATAGGACTTTTATAGACTTTTTGACTTTTTAACTAACCTTTTGAAACAGTATCTTATGATTTTTTTTAAATTTTAACCTTTGGTGTCTGACTGATCTTTTTTTTGGATAATTAAAATTTTAAAAATATTAGTTATTGGGACAATATCAAATAGTATCTTTATATTTTGACCTAATCTCAAACAAAAAGTAATTTTACCTTTTTTATCAACTAAACCCTTAAAGTTTATTTTTTTTAATCAACTGTTAATTTTAACACCAAAAAATACATATTTATCACTATTTAAATTTGTTTCTTAATTTTAAAAATTTTAAAAACTAAAAATACAAAAGTAAAAATTTATTTATTATTTTTTTTTATTAAAATTAAGGAAATAAATTTTAATAGGATAAATATATAATTTTTGGGTTGAAATTAATAATTGATTAAAAAAAGTAAATCTTAAGGATTTAGTTGATAAAAATAATAAATTTTTTTTTGCTTGAAGATAGATAAAAAAATAAGGATACTATTTAATATTATGTCATTAGTTATTCGTAAATAAATTCACTTAATTTTGATTATTTTAGCAAAGGAAGGGGCATTTATGGTAAATAAACGGAAAACCTTGTAACCGCCGACTCCACCGATTGCCCAAAAAAGGACATTAATAAGAACACAGACGCGCGCAAGCACATGCGCAGAAGCAATCTCTGTCTTGGATTCAACGGATCATCGTAGCAATAATCATTGGACTGTGATATGCGAGGTCATGATCGGATCAACAACTGCCTGCCGGACGAGGTGATTCTGGAAATATTCCGGCACCTCAACTCCAAGGCCAGCCGAGATGCCTCCTCCCTCGTTTGCAAGCGCTGGCTCACACTTGAGCGCCTCAGCCGCACCACCCTCCGTATCGGCGCCTCCGGCAGTCCCGACCTCTTCGTCAAACTTCTCGCTAGCCGCTTCGTCAACGTCAAGAATATTCACGTCGATGAACGGCTTTCCATTTCCCTTCCTGTCCAGCTTGTAAGATGCTTCATTCATTCCAATTTATGTTATTTTATTTACTCCTTTATATTATGCATTAGTGATTCTATGTAAATTTTTATTCAATTTGTTATTGATTTGAATTATTTTCTTTTTATTTAAGGGAAATATTGAAATTACTGGTGTTTCTTTAATGGTATTGCCAT
Organism: Bursera palmeri; assembly: GCA_026225775.1. NCBI lineage: Eukaryota > Viridiplantae > Streptophyta > Magnoliopsida > Sapindales > Burseraceae > Bursera > Bursera palmeri. Next base: position 11,024 of record JANKKB010010135.1, read on the forward strand.
ATTTGAATTGATTGATTTGAATAAGTTTTGTTTCTTTTCATTCATGTTCTGCTTTAATTGTTAAATTTTTGGAGAAGAAACCGCAGCTAAATTATAGTTCAATGTCAATTAGTAAGAATGTTATCGAATTTGATTTTCTAACGTTAATTATTGTGCAGGGAAGAAGACGTCGCAGTGATCAGTTAGCTCTGTCATCGCCGAAGCTGCCGTATGCGACTGAAATACGTGGGTCTGAGGAAGGTCAAGTTGAATCATATTATTTGTCAGATGCTGGGTTGGCTGCACTTGCTGAAGGCTTTTCAAAGCTTGAAAAGTTGAGCTTAATCTGGTGCTCCAACATTACAAGTCTGGGTTTGATGTCCCTTTCTAACAAATGTATATACTTGAAATCTTTGGATTTACAGGTAATACTTACCTTATCTACCTACATGCTACCGTTTAATGAATCAATTCTTTGAATATTGTTTAGTTTTTTGTCTTGCCCAAGCTTATGGTGAAATACTTAAATCAGCATAATATTTCTACAAGTTACTGCCGGCTGCATAATCCCACAATTTCTTCATCGAAGGATAGAACTCTTAATGCTCAGTTAAGAGGCTGCTGGCCACAATCACCTAGTTTGACAGCTGCATACATGTGTACTTAACTGAATTTTGGAAAAACAGTTCTCAATTAAAATAAAAAATTAAGCTATCAGAGGCTGTTCAAAAGTTATTAAGCCTAGAGAGTGCAGCAGCTGGGAAATTGAATAATAATCTACAGTATATAGAGAGCACACAGTGTACCAGATTCCAATCTGTCTAGTTGAATACTCTTGCTTCATGTGTTTTCTAGATCACGAATTTTCATATGCAACTGTTGACTAAATATTTACCTATGTTGTGATTCCTATTGCTAGTATAAAATGAGAGTTTCTAGATTGCTCAATGAAATCCATCAGGAAGAGCTTGTGCAGTAACCAGAAAGATTCTAATATCCTTCCTCCTCCCTCCCTCTGCCTCCCCCTCCGATATACTAATCTTTGGATGCTAATTTCTATTGAATAGGTAACTTTTTCAAGAAAAGGTAATGGGAAATGCTTCATTAATGTAAGTTTAGGGCTTTTAGGTGCTATAAGAACTTAAAACAATATTGTTTCTTCCTCTACATCCTTAAATCCCCCTCCCTTCTAAGTGTTGACTTGTTTACTAATGGGCATAATGCATCACTTATTTTCCTTAAGTTTTACCGGCATAAATCAGTCTTTTCTCCTTCAATTTTACTCACCATTTGGGTACTAAGTGGGCTACAATGTGTATGTTTTTTTCTCAAGGGTTGTTATGTTGGAGATCAAGGTCTCTCTGCTGTTGGAAAGTGTTGTAAACAACTTGAAGACCTGAACTTGCGGTTTTGTGAAGGTTTGACAGATACAGGTCTAGTTGACTTGGCTCTTGGTTGCGGGAAATCTCTGAAGTCTCTTGGTGTTGCAGCTTGTGTTAAAATAACTGATGTATCACTAGAAGCTGTGGGTTCTAACTGTAGATCTCTTGAAACCTTGTCATTGGACTCAGAGTTCATCCACAACAAAGGGGTACTTTCTGTGGCCCAAGGATGCTCTCATTTAAAGGTGTTGAAGCTACAATGTATTAATGTAACAGATGAGGCTTTGATCGCTGTGGGAACCCGTTCTTTGTCTCTGGAGTTATTGGCGTTATACAGTTTCCAGCAATTTACCGACATGTTAGTCACTCTTCATGAATATTACACTCAACGTTATCAAATTATCTTAACTAATTGAGCTTTAACTAGTGAAAACTTTGTCATTATGTTTTAGTATTTTCTCTAATGAACTCAATGTTGGAGCTTTGTTTTTTTCTTTACTTCCTTTTCATTTTTCATACTAAGGGCAATATAGGATATAATAAGCATAGTGAAGGTGACACAATTCTAGAATTTGTTTTTATATGAGGTTGTGTGGGAATCTGAACTTCTGGTTGTGATTTTAGATTTTTCTTTCTATTTTCAATAATGATTGAAGCTTGAGACAGTTGTATTACTTTTCAGGGGTTTGTGTGCTATTGGAAATGGGTGTAAGAAGTTAAAAAATCTCACTCTAAGTGATTGCTATTTTCTGAGTGACAAGGGTTTGGAAGCAATTGCTGCAGGTTGCAAGGAACTTGCACATCTTGAAGTTAATGGCTGCCATAATATTGGGACTATTGGATTGGAGTCTATTGGAAGATCTTGCCAGTATGTTCTTCTGTTTGGCTTTATTTAATTGATACATATGGATTAATGATATGCACACATTGCAAGAACTCTTGTTTTGATTGCAAAAGCTTGCTACCACCTTGTATTGCAGCTCTACGAATTCACTCCTACATGCTTTAACTAATTTTAAGCTATTATTACAAACCAGTTAGTGGATAATGTTGCATAAATGTGTAGACCTTACAGATCTTGCATTCTTCTTTATTCTTTAAGGTCTTTTTCATCTCGGACATTCAAAGTTTCTCTTTCTTATCATATTAATTGTCCCATAGTATTTAGAATTTTTCTTGTTGTCTAAATGTTATTTCCTTTCCACTTGATTTCATCCTGGAATTGCAATTTGGGTTGTCCCCTTGGTTGAAATAGTTTATAATATTTCATATTGTTACATTAGCCATTGTTAGGAGTCAAATCTCCAATATAAGATAAAGATTTTATTGATAATATGTTTCCTCTGGCTATGGCCTTGATGAGGGGTTTTGAACTAAACTTATTTGGATTAGTGACTTTTGATTAATCGGTATTGTGGAGCAACATAGGCATCAGTAAATTCTCGTTGTTGCTGTAACTTCTCTTTCATAGTTTTAAAGGTCTGATGTTTGCATCCTGCTCAATCTGAATTTATTCTGCATTTTGTAATAGTGCACAAGTGACATTTTCGTTTCTCATGGACTAAATTATTAACACTCTTTTGTTTCTTGTCTTTTAGTAATTTTAGGATGATATAAAATTCCAAAATTTATGACAACCTGCAGGGGCCTCACTGAGTTGGCCTTATTATATTGCCAAAGAATTGGCAATTCTGCTCTTCTTGAAGTTGGAATGGGTTGTAAATTCTTGCAAGCTCTTCACTTGGTCGATTGCTCTAATATTGAAGATGATGCCATTTGTTGTATAGCTAAAGGCTGCTTTAACTTAAAGAAACTTCACATCCGCCGATGCTATAAGGTTCTGTCTCTTTTTATTCTTAAACTCTTGCATTTATGCACATACTCAACTGCATCAGTTCCTTTTTAACATTCTGATATTTTTGTCAAATTTTAGTTGTTATTCCATTAATTTACCCTTAAAAATATAAAGATTTGTTGCAAATGTTCTTCAAGTTTGACAACTTTTTTACCCAAATGACACACCTTTTATCATACTATTACATTTATATAGGAAATTGTGCAATGCCTATCTGATGCACTGTGACTCCATAACAATATTAATGGCCTTTAATTCCCAAAATTCTTTGGGTTTGGATTCAAGGCACATTTAAAATCAAGAAAGGATTTCGGGAAATGTATGAAACAATGGAATTTTAGAAATCCAAAGTTTTTTTTATCCGTCTTTCTAGTTATTATTTAGTCGCTCAACTGTAATTGATTAATTTAACAAAAATCTCGTACTTTTTTCTTAAATTTTTTGTCCATTGATGTTGAAATTGATTTAATTGATACTTTTTGAGTATTATAGATTGGGAACAAGGGAATTGTTGCTGTGGGTGAGAATTGTACGTCCCTGAATGAACTTAGCCTTCGGTTTTGTGATAGGTAAAGCCTTCTTCAAAGCTTTATATATTATATTACCATATCAATCCACATGATCCTATTAATACATAATCTACATTCTTTGCTTATTTTGCTTGTTCAATGTTTGGAAAAATTCTGTGAACTATTTATTAGCATTGGCTTGTGCGTTTTAATGTTTTTAGACATCTGATCGAAATATTTTTCTGGCAAGTTTTGTCAACTAAACTGTACATTTTAATTGATAGAGATCATTTAATGATATTTCTGGTTTTCTGCCTCAACTTATTCAATCTAATTTACCAGAGTGGGGGATGAGGCTCTCATTGCCATAGGTCAAGGCTGCTCCTTGCAACATCTAAATGTGAGTGGCTGCCACCAAATTGGTGATGCTGGAATAATAGCCATTGCAAAAGGTTGCCCTCAACTCAATTACCTGGATGTAAGCGTTCTTCAGGTAAATCCTATCTGTTTCTTTCATCCTCAGGTACAACCTTTAATTTATTATTTTTATTATTTACATATATATATATATATATATATATATATATATATATGTATGTATGTATGAGTTAGTTTTTTTTTTTCCTTAAAAAAAATGGTTCTGGATTGACAGAATTTAGGAGATTTGGCATTGGCCGAGTTAGGAAAAGGTTGTCCATTACTCAAGGACATCGTGTTGTCACACTGCCGTCAAATAACAGACGTTGGTTTGGGCCATCTTGTAAAAGATTGCACATTGCTGGAGTCGTGTCACATGGTGTATTGTCCACGGATTACTGCAATTGGCGTTGCCACTGTGGTTACCAGTTGTGCCAACATAAAAAAGGTTATGGTTGAGAAGTGGAAGGTAAGCCAGAGGACCAAACGGATGGCAGGTTCTGTCATCTCCTACCTCTGTGTAGACCTTTAGATCACAGATAGGTTCCTGTATATATGCTGAACTTGTTAGCTCAATGCAAAAAAAGAAAAAAAAAATGTGCAGAAGAAGCTGAGGGTTTGCCTTTGTATAAATTTTTTGGATACTTTTTCCGTAGTAAACTTATCAGAGTGAAATTTTTGCAAGTATAAACTGTAAGAAATTTGATCAGTTTTCATAAATAAATCGCAGTCTCAGATGTGGAAAAAAGTTTGTGAGCCAATTTCGAATGAAGTCCCATAGAATCTGAACCTTTTATGCCTTCTGTTCAGTTGAGACAGCAATATACTCAATACAGTAATGGTGCCGGATTGGATCGGATTGAATTGAATATGGTAGGGATGTATAATATAAATACTACACTTTGTTTGATGCAATATTAGATAAGACAAGATTATGATATGATAAATTAGTTTAAAATTATTTATATATAAAATTTAAATAAAAATAATTGATTATTTATTAAATAAAGAAAAAGATAATAAGAATTTTTAGTTCTAGTATCTTATTGGACTGAAATAAATGGAAAATAGTTAGTATTGTAGATGGTTTTGTAGTTCTTTAGTTTGATTATCTAATTGGTATGCAGTATCAAAATTTACAATTCCTATCAACCATAAATTATGTTCATGCAATTTGTTCAACTGAAAATCAAATTGGGAAAAATTTTTGGTCCATGAGGAATAATCATCTAAAAGTAATCTATAAACAATATAACTCTTACACTCCAACAAGATCGATTGTCTCCCCCAAAATAATTTAATTAAATATTAAGATAAAACAGAAATTTTAAAAAATAGTCATTTAAAAAAAATTAGGACATAGTTTTTTGTTCGGTAGTTTTATAATTATGCTTGGCAACTCGATAATTGTAGGACTGTAAATAAAAAGGCTATAAGGTGAAAAAAATCTTAAATATGATTTTAAAAAGACATATTTAAAAGTAAAAGCTATTTTTAAAAATTTTGAAAATCAAGGAGTTAGTTCATTTTAAAGGGAAGGGGAAAAGAAAGTTGAAATTTTAACCTTTAAAAACAGTAAAGTAATTATATTAATATACAAATGGTAAGTTCTATACAAACTCTTGCGAATTTCAAAATATTAAAAGTATTCACAAAATTTTTATAACAAAATATTTTACTATTTTGTAAGAAAAATAAATTTATTTAAAAAATGTAAAGGTAAAGATAAAAGATTGAAAATTTTCTCATATGCCACGGAAGAAACATACGGGACGTGAATAATATTAGTCGTAATCTGTGAGTGACGTGTGCAGTGAGCGATAAAGCGGTGTCGTGTCAGTGGTGCGTTTTTTGTAGGAGGAAATTAGAGGGAGCCGACCCGACAAAGAAGAAAGCCGAGCCATGCCTGGTGGTTGCAGCATCAGAGCTCTCTGGATCCTCAACAACCTCGACACCGTCATTTTCTCCAGGTTTTTCATTCTCTGTGCCGTCGTTTCAATCTTTAATGGTTTTCGGATCTTCACGAATTATCTATTTATTTTCTCTGAAATATCAGGAGATTTCCGGTGGTGGAGAGGCAGTGGCGCACAGCTTGCAAGACCGAAAATGAAAGCTGTAGCGAGGATCCTGTTAAATACTCTATTTTGCCTTTACTGCCTAGTGATTCAGAGTTAGCTGCTGCATTTGCTGAGAGAAAGAGAAGGTATGCTTTTACTCAATTCAAGAAATAATTATTATGAAATTATGAACGTATTGATTTTGGCATCACTTACTGAAGAGGACAAAGTTTGTGATTGAAGAGTAAAACTACTACTCAGTGGTTGCATTTGATTGATTAGATTCTGTTTGCTGGTGAACTAAATTGTGTTGGTTGTTTATTGTTGATTTACAGTTAATTGTTTTGATGTATCTGTGTAGGGAGGGATCTGTGCGTGGGTTTGGCATACGTGTAATTCAGTCAACTGAAGGATCGGATTCGTGGGTTGATGATCCAATTACACGTCATGTTATAGGACTTTACATTGATATAGAGGAGGGGGGCGAGAATCATCTGCTATGGCCACTAATCTTGCACTTAAAAGGCCCTTATTGTATCCTTGTACTGCCTCTAGTTGAACCAAGGCATTTAAAAGCATATATGAGATTATGTAAACGATCTGATTGCGGGAATGCTGTGGGAGTGGATGATAGTTTATCTTCCCTCCTCCTTGATCTTCCATCCATCACAGGGTATGGTAAGTTATTTGCAATGCTGTTTAGAGGAATAATTTGGGATAAGGTTATTGTTAGTTTTGAAGTGATGAATTGTTCCTTGTGGTAGTCTCTGGAAGTTAATTTTTTTAATCAGTGTTAAATTGCGTACGAAGTAAATTTATAATTTTCCAGCTTCTGATTTTGTAAAACATGTGCAAGAATTTTGCATGATATTCCTTCATCTCCTAGATTCTGTTAGAAGCTTACCTTGGTAATAAAGAAGACTTCAAATAGAACATTTTTTCTTTTATTTGCAATCTTTTCCATATCTTTTACCGATGTGCATGTCTGGAAGTTTGTTAGAAATTATGTTATTTCAATTTGTAGCTTCAATTTAGTCTGCTAGTCATCATCAAAGCACATCAATGCTCAATAGAGATCTACTGGGCATTGTTTGAATATTTAAACATTACTACTATTTTCTTTTTCAATGCCATTTAATTGTTAAAAGAAATGGGGAGCCTGAGTCTGTTTGAACTATAAGTTTTGAAGGTCTTGATGCTGTCGTTTAGATTGAAAGGACGAGTGGGCCCTGTTGTTGTGGTCTTTTTCATGGCAAGAGAGCTTGGCTTTTAAGTCTCCCTAAGCAATTGAGTGTGCATAGTTGGTTAAGAGATTTCTTGGTTTCTGTTATAGGGCATTCATGGTGGCTCATGCTGTTGGTGATTTAATTACTGGCGATGTGGTAGAACCTGAAGTGGTAGTGAGTGCATCACCATCAGTTGGAGGGTTGCTGGATTCACTGACTGGCAGTATTGGAATATCAGGCATCTCCTCAAGAGCAAAACCTGTTGCTGCACCAGTTGCTTCTACTGCACCTTCTGGTGCTGCTGCAATAGGAACTGTTACATCAGATGGTCCAAAACTTGGTTCAAGGCCTTTGGATAAGGACACACTTAGAAGTTTTATAAGCAGCTCTATGCCCTTTGGTTGGTACTCTTTATTATGGTATTTCTCATCACAGATTTATTTATTTATCTTTTTGCTTATTGATCAATTTTTATTTGCCTAATGTACATGATTTATTATCTTTTATACAGGTACACCTCTGGACCTGAACTATTCCAATATTTTCAATATCAAGGTTAATGGCTTCTCGTCAACAGATCTGCTCCCCCAAGACCTCAAGCAACCAGCATGGAAACCATATCTATACAAAGGAAAGCAGAGATTACTTTTCACAATTCATGAGACTATTCATGCAGCAATGTATGACAGAGATGAGATTCCTGATAGTTTATCTGTCTCAGGTCAAATAAACTGTCGAGCAGAATTAGAGGGGTTGCCTGATGTGTCATTTCCCTTGACAGGGTTGAACACAGCACATATAGAGGTTTTATCATTCCATCCCTGTGCTCAGGTTCCAGAGCAAGGTGTGGATAAGCAGGCTGTGATGTTTGAACCGCCATTAGGTAATTTTGTTTTAATGCGCTATCAGGCGATCTGTGGCATCGGTCCTCCTGTAAAGGGATTCTACCAATTGTCAATGGTTTCTGAAGATGAAGGTGCATTTTTGTTCAAGTTACGTCTAATGGAAGGCTATAAGACCCCTCTGACAATGGAGTTTTGTAATGTAACCATGCCTTTTCCTAGGAGAAGGGTTGTATCTTTTGATGGGACTCCTTCTGTTGGAACAGTTTCAACTACTGAGCACTCTGTTGAATGGAAAATTATCACAAGTGGACGGGGCATTAGTGGTAGAAGTATTGAGGCAACATTTCCTGGAACAGTTAAATTTGCACCATGGCAAACTCAAAGGTTTTCTTCTTCTAGGTCGCTGTCTGGAGGCACATTAGATGAAGATAGTGATATTGAGACTGAGAATTCAAATAATATGGTTAACATTGAGGAATTTTTAATGGAGAAAATGAACAAGGATCTTCCACCAGTTGATCTGGAGGAGCCATTTTGCTGGCATGCATACAATTATGCTAAAGTATGTGCTACATCTGTTCACCTATTCATTCTTTAGTTTCTTACATGGTTTATTAAATTCTGAGAATTATTTGAAATTTGTGCATTTCCACAAATTATAAATATCACGTATGTGAAATTTTTGTGCCAACAAATTTGCTTTGGTGCAAAGCTTAATCTTGTCTATGAACTATTGTGTTTTTGTTCTCTCATGTATTGGGGAAAGTGTGTACTTGCTTCCCGTCCATGTGGAAAAGTATTGTAGTTACTTGCAAAGTCCTAACTCGATTGTGTAAATAGTTACTTAAGAATGTGCAAGATGTTGAATTGCTTATTCAATGAGCATTCTTTATGTAATGTTTGATATGGTTAAATTCAATATAATAATTTTTGTTTAGTCGTCAATATTATAATGTTGTTCTCCTTGCCTGTGTTTTAAGTTGCATAAATGTTTTTAAGACTCAAATTGATGAAAAATGTTCCTCTTTAGAAGCTATGTATCAACATTATATCTTATTATAATATTTTTGCCCTTGTCTGTGTTTTTAGTTGCATAAACTGATCTTTAACTAACCAAATTGGTGAAGAATGTTGTTACTTGGATGTTGAGTCAACATTTTACAATATGCGGAGCAACCATTTTCTAACTCACAATTACAGGTATCTTTCAAGATTGTTGGGGCTTCGGTATCCGGAATGTCCATTGATCCTAAATCTGTAAGTTAATGATTTTTCTTTTATGTGAATTGTTCAATCATTGACTGTATGTAATATGGATTATGCATCTTTGCAGTTATACTGGAAGAAGAAAATTCAAGGGTTTAATAAATGTCTTCAAGTATCATTCTATTTTTTTAATTCGTCATTTGTACTTTTTAGTGTGAAACTTGACAGAAAAAAAGGGTAAAAAATCTCCTTCATTTTTGTCACAATCATTTTCTAGAAGTTCTTAATGAAAGTTGCTTCGTTCTTTGCATGCGTAGTTGTTTTTTACATATTAGTTTCTAATTTACGGTCTTTTGCCTTTTTATGAAGTTTTTCTTTTTAATTTCTATGAATTTTTTTTTTTCATGGCCTGAGGTAGTTTTTGATCAATTGATGAAAAATAACAACATTCAAGATAAAAATTCCTTGTGAAGTTTTTTAAAAATGCATCCCTTAACTACGCCTAAATATCCAAAGTGTCTCTATTCAGTCAATTCAGGAGTGCCTATTTTAGATCATTTTCAAATCCTTCACCTATTGCCTGAAGAAAAATTTTGACATGTGACTGTTTTCCGTTGTGTTTCCTGGTCAATGCATATAGATATTGCAACAAGCTCCAGAAAAAGTATAGCGCTAAACTGTTATGTGATACTAATACTGCTTAACTTTTATTTGTTTGTTTGTTCCATACACAGGTAAGCGTCTATCCAGCTGTAAAAGCACCTGTGGAGTTCTCAACTCAGGTAGGATTGTCACTTGACTCAGGATATTTTTGGTCATTATTAGTAATTAAACTGTCATTATAGTCATATTAAAAGTATGGTCAGTATTGTTGACTTGATCATTGCTAATGAGGTGCTCTTGTTAATAATATGGCTATCTTTAATAATATACTCATTTTAATAATGTGATAATTATTCATAAGATGGTTTTTTCCTTTTAAAAAAAAAAAAATTCACATAAATTATAGATGAATCAGGTGAGCTCACGATTAGATTGTTGTGCTTCGCAGAGATTAAATTAAAGCACACTGCCGGATGGTGCTTGATTTAGTTGCTTTTTCCTCTGCTAAATTTGCAATGATAGTGGTTTGTGTTGCATTTTGGATATATTTATATATCCATCATAATATATGGTATATTTTGTTCTAACAGGTTACTTCTGGGGATTATATTTTGTGGAATACGTTAGGAAAATGCCCTTCTGTTGCCACAACAAAAGTATAGGGGGAGTGATGGAAATCAGGAGCATTTTTTTGTAGAGTGATGGCTTCTGTTGGTGATTCCCTACTTCCTGGTCTTCTGAATAATAAATGTATGTATGCTGGGCTGGTGACTACTTGGCCATATTTGCCTGTTGGGTTGTTTGGTCATACACCAATAGTGTCAGCCTCAAGTCCTTGTTACAGATCGAGTTGAAAGTTAACAATGATGTGTAGTTGATTTTTGTTGATTTTGGAACGGGATGGATGCATTAACTAGGAGAATATAGGCAACCAAGTCTAGATGAGATGATAGTTTGTTATTATTTTCAGCTTGCCTCATGATTTGGTTTTTTTCAACTATTGATACGGAAGTTGTGTAGCGCCATTTTGGATAGAAATCTTTTGTTTTTATGTGAAGAATGCATCTCATTTGGTTCAAATCGGTGGGTTGGGTTGATATCTTTGATGTTAGAATTTCTGTCGTTTGCCATTGTTAACTATGTTTGAGAAAAATGACGGGTGCTGCAGTGGGATTACTGTTTAGATTTATCGACTTTCAATTCGACCCAACTTCAATAAAACAAATAAACTAATAGAAAATGAAAAAAGGGTACAGAGAATAAAGGGTTATGTGCAATGTTTACATTTCAATACGACAGAGACTTAAGTTGAGCGAGCCAGTTTGGATCGGCTTTACTATCCTCGATGCCTTAGGCTCTAGTAAATTGTGTTATTGTATTCTTTAATTCCATTATAAACGTGTGGAAGGAAAAAAAGAATTGAGAAAAAAAATTACAACTGTCCTTACCGACTGCCATTAGTGAATCAAGCTAGAAGACGCGGATGATACAATAGGCAGGACAACGAAGGTAGAACAGAGTCAACGCAACACTAGTCCTTCTGTGGAGCAAAATACCACCTCAGGTTTATATCCTTCAAAGCAGCTACGTTGAGCAATTTCATTTCTGACCTTTTTCGTCAATGAACTTGCTTCCTTTACAATCCTAATGTTTCTCAGGATTTCCATCCTGTCATTGCCTCTTGTATTACTCCTCCAATGAGATTCTTAATGAACGGTAGAGATCATAGGGCGCCCATAGGTGATCAATAGCACAGGGCTTCCTAGCTTCTGACCTCAACCATGGCTTACCCTTACCACTCCAATGGAGAAGGCTAATGGGACCAGGGTGCAGCCTCCTGCATCTTCCTTCGATGTTGTCACCACCTAACCCATGTTGGTTCCACCTATGATTCACTGGCTTGATGTTCCCAGCCAAAACGAGCAAAAATGGTGGTAAAGACCCTAAATGGTATATCCTCTTTTGCTTTTGCACAATCATCCACTCCTCGACTCTCTTTGTGTATCCTCCTTTTCTCCATTTATCAACATCCATTATCATTACTCCTGTGTTAAAGTAACAAGGTTTTCTTCCCTCAAACACACTGGCCAATTCAGGGTCAGACCAAAATGCGTCTGTGAAATACTGAGTAAAATTTGCAAGACAATATTCAGGTGCAGCCAACACCTTTTCCTCCATATCTACACTCCATAGTTTTGCAATATCATCCACTACCACAAGGTCTGAATCCAAGTAAATAACCCGTCTCACATCTGTTGGTATAATGTCAGCCAGATACATCCTGGCATAATTCAGAGGCTGATCAAGAGCTTCCCGAATGGACTTGGATATCTTGCCACGAACCCTGTTTGAGTCGAACTGATAAATCTTGAATTTCAGGTAAGTGAAGGTGGACTTCAAGCTGAAAAAGAGCTCAGGCTCGAAATGAGCCAAAAGGAAATGAAATGATAAGTTTTCAGGGCACGTTGAGTGCTGTAGCAATGAGAACACAGCCGCCATTGTCCCCCTTAGATAATTCACATCAAGGGTCATAGCAATATGGATACGATCAGCATGTTTATTAGCACATGTATCACCATTGCGAAACGCCGGAGCTTCACGGAACTTAGGCAAGTCAGAAGTGTAAGGTCTACGGACAACAGTAGAAATCCGAATACCGGAGGTGGTGATGATGGAGTTAAGGAGGAGGAACAGGAGGCCAATTAGCAGAAGTGGAAGAGGAGTGCAGGAGCTCCAAAAGGCGGCCATCCTGTGCCTTCTTTTCTTCTAAGATTACAAGTGTTTGATTATTGGAACCATTAAGAAATTCAAACACAAGCTCTTGCACAAAGGTTGATACAAAGTATTGAGTTTGATGTTGGTGCAATTTGTGAGGGAGAGAAAGAAGGCCGGTCTGTCCTAAACTTATTAACCAACACATAATAGGAAAATTATGCTTGCTTAATTATTATTTTTAGTCTTCTCCATAAAATTTAGGAGTATTTTTAAGTATTAACAACGATTTACTACCATAATCCTATTACTAATTTACTATTTATCTACATAAATTATAAATTAGGTAGATGGATTTAACAATAGAAAATAAGTTAACTATACCTTTCTCTTCGCTGCCAATTGCCAAATGCACCATAAGATTTTCTAAATATAGGCATGCACTTTAATTTCTCGGTTAAATAGGTAAAAACCATATTTGCCGAGTGGTTATACATGGGAATTGCAATACCAAACCATACAATTTATTACGTGGCTGTTCATCTCTCTTTGGATCAGATCAGCCCATGTTTGCAATTGGGCCCAATTGAGAATAGTAGCCCAGTTTGAGTTCTGAAACTGAATAATTTATCAGTTAATAGACAGGAAAAAGAGGAAGAGAAGAAAAAGAGGGGAGAAGGTTGTATCCCGACAGAGCCTAATCAATTGATCTTTAATTAAGTTGAGAGGTTCCCTATTTACATGCATTATTCATGTCACGTTATGCATATAATCTACTCATAACATATCAACATTATAATCATTATGTTACATTTTTAGTAGGATACACTATCTTTTCCCTAATCTCATTCTCATCTCTTCCTAATGCTAGACTAATAGATTATTGCTTCCCCCAAAGCACCTAATCAAACCAGGTGGTGGGTGTCTTAAGGCCTTGTTTGGTTCTCAGGAAAACAAACTAAAATCAAGTCGCATTGGTTTCCACCTGATTAAACATATTATTTACTTGATAAAAATCTCACTTTATATATGATTTTTAAGGATCAATACTGTTACATATATTCAATACAGCTAATAACATTTTTGTCTTCAATTGTGTCATAAAAGATCCCACGTTTGGAAAAAATGCTTTGAGGGTAGTAAATGTGTTATTGGAGCTAGCCAAACAGAGGAACAAGAAAACAGGGTTTAGTATTATATAAACAAGATACGGTTCAACTCAAATCCTTGATTAAAGTGAAAAAAAATGGTAGGTAATCATGTGTAGTACAGTATTAGAATCTAATTTGCTGACAGAGCACTTATTAAAACAAGAATTAAGAGTTCCAAGATGTCGGCAATGCAATGTAATTTAATTTAGTTCCCACTCAGGCAAAAGCCTGATAGCACACTTTCCACTTGCTCTCATTGGAGAAAGTGTTGAAACTTGTAGGAGCTTTTCAACACCTACTTAGAGATATGTCCACTATAATGCTGGAAATTGCTGTTAATGAGAAATATTGTGTGGTGGGTTTGGGTCTTTGGGTCTGCAAGCGCAAGGATGTGCAGTGCAGAAAGTTTGTGAATAAGTTAATACCAACTTTTGAAGAGGACAGAGAGCTTGAAGCAGAGGGAACATGATGGCCTCCATGTTTACATATCCATGCCTGACCCCCTCTCACTTTACTTCATCAATGGCTTCAAAAAGAGCATTGTATGATGTACTTTCTCTCTCTCTCTCAAAATTTGATAAAATCTCTTGAAACTCTCAAACTTCTTCTCTCTTTTTCATAGACTCACTTATTGGCGCTTGCCAAGTTGGCTTAGTTTTGTTTGTCGCACCCAAACCATAGGAGTGAATGACAGCATGTTTATGTCAGCTCCACCGCAACCAACAAAAACAAATTATACTCTTCTACTGTACCAAAGCTAAAGCTTTGTGTGTGTATATATATATATATATATAATTGCATTTGCGTACAGATGGGGTCAATTGGTTTTGCCATAAATGGATTTTACTTCAAAGCTTCAACAATAAGTACCATCTATACATATCTGGTATATATCTATTGATGCTACTAGGCAACTATACAGTTTTTATGTCTCACTTTAATTAATTTCACTTGTTCAAGTTATCATGAAGTTTATTTAGAGACTCATCATAATCATTTTTATGATTTTAACAAATTTTTTGTCAATAGGATCTGCATATATGTTGTCTAAATCTTAAGGAAAGAAATTCAAGAAGAAGATCCAATTTAATTTCATTCTTCTTCACAAGGTGATGATAGTTGACAGATAAATGAAGATATTTAAGTATTAATTAAAATGAAAAATATTTTCACTTTTAATTTGATGAGTTATGGGTGAAGTGGGTGCGTTTAAATATGTCATGATTGGGTGTGAAATTGCTGTACAGAAGACTTAAAATGTACGGGAGAGTAAGGAAAGGAAGAAGTAGGAGAGCAGTAGATGGAGATGGTCGAGTGGATGGAAGTGTAAAGGGAATGCAAGAGTCAGAATGAAGATGTCACAGGTCACACAGTAGAATGATGCTTGCGTGGAGCTATCGAGAGCGATATAGATTCTTATTGATTTTTTTTTTCTTTTATTTGTTATATAGAATTAAAGGGCCAGCACGAGGAATGATGTTTTGCTAGCTTGTTCATGCCTTCCTGCAAGATCGAGATAGATTTCGGCCGTGCTACCTGGCTGGGCGGGGGCTCGAGGCAATGTCACACACTCATTTTCATAATACATGGGCTGTTGGGGTGTGTTGTGCGGTCTTTTGTGGGGGCAACTACGTAGATTATGGCCACTTAAAAGCTGCTAAACGTGTCTTGTTGTGCTTCAAAAATCTAGCCCTACGAGGTATATATCTTTCTTGTGGGTGCCCATCGAAGTTTTAGTAGACTAATCTTAATAATCTCATTAATTAGCATTTACTTAATTAATTAGATTGCACATGTCCCTGCTAGATTGAATTTTATCTCATCCAATACTTTGGTATATAAGTAGTATAAGGAATTAATATCGATCGACATTGAGATCTGTAGATCATGGGTGTCATTGTCTTCCAACTAACACTATGAACATCGATCAATCAAACACTTGAGAGGAACCAAAACCACAAGGATTCATGAATGCATTTTCTGTATTGCAAACATTATCTATTATGTACATAAGGGTGTGTGTGTACAGTTCATGATAATGCTTTTCGAGGGTTTCCCCAACAATATAAGAAGTGTTTATGAAGCACTGAAGAAAGCAACTTGGCCATGTGTCTATCTAGTTTTGGTTTAGTTTTGGTTTTCATGAGTGATGGAAATCCAAGAATATTATTGATGAGTGTGATTGGAAAGACACCCACCTAATCCAGATTGTCTAAATAATGGAAAGTCAAATGCAAGGAATAAGACTTATCATAGATATATATATGCTAACATATAACATCGAATCCTGATAGGACTTGAGGTTGAGGCAGCCATAAACAATAAAAAGGTTTGATGTTGAGATGAGATGAGATGCCATGAAATGAACCTAAACTTGTAAAAGGATTTAAAGCACTTATTCCTTAACAACAGTGGTGGGCCTTGTACATTTTGTACAATATATTTATGCTGTGCGCATGGTACAGTAGCACTCAGGGGCGCTCATTAGTGCTCAAAAAAATAGCAAGTAGCAACCAGTAATTAGCAAGGGAAATTGCCACATGTGTGCAAAATGTGCGCGTGCAAGCATGTATGGCGGCTAAAGCTACTTGTTCCATGCCCACCAAATGCAAATGTCGTCCAACCAAGAGCCCCGTGGGGACTTGTTGTCTGAAAAATACATCTAACCCTAGATCAAGAATGGACCCTTACGTGCCAAGAAGTTAGGGCACACCTTAGATGATGTGCAGTTGCGTAGGGCCAGCCACGGTGGTTGTCGGGGGCACATTCAACTGATTAGTGGGTCCAATCATGGGGTTTAAGCTTGCATGATTTGGGTGGAGGGTGGTCATGCTATAGGGTTAAAAAGGTGAGTACAATGGGACCAAACTAATAAGGATAATTAGAATTTAGAGGATCATCAGTTCAAAAGATCCTTTACTTTGTCCATTCAAATTCACAAAAAGTATATATATATATATATATATATATATACACACATATATATGTATGCATATATAATATATATATATTTCTATTTAATAANCCACAAAAATTATATATATATATATATATATATATATACACACATATATATGTATGCATATATAATATATATATATTTCTATTTAATAAATAATATCAATCCTCCTAAGAATAAAAGAAGATTTTGGATACATCTTTTCATGTAAAAGGTGGTGGGATTTTCATTTGTTTAGCAGTTTTGGTTGATACTTTTTAAGTAAGATTTGATTCAACTCAACATATGGTATTATAGTTGGAAGTGGTTGACCAATTTTTATGACAGAGACAGAAAGTGTAGTAGTGTGTACATGCTCATGTTTGTGACTTGTGACTGGCTTGTGTTTGTGTTTGTTATGTGTATCAATCTATCTAATTTATCTAATCTATTTATATATAAAATCTTTCTTTTGTGTATATGCTTGGAAGATAGTGTCTGAGTTGGGTGGTGCGCGTGCAATACAAGAGGTGGGATTGAGGTCATAATGGAGGCTGCCAGCCCCTCCATAAGATGATTATTCAAGACGCACACATATATTCTCTCTAAAATTAACCATATACTACCACATACATGAATGCTTTGATATTCCAAATCCAAATTCTTTTCAACATTAATTCAATTTCATCAATACACTTTCCTCCTCTCAATTAAATACTTGTTTAAGGATGGAAGCTTCTTCCTTTGAGTTGATATATATCATTTCCCTTCTTCCTTTCCTATTGAATTGTTAATTGATTAATTAATATATACTCTTGTGCATAAAGTTTTAAATAACAGCCAAGAATAGTGGAAAACGTGATGATCATAGAGGAGAGGAGAGGTTGTTCAAGTCAATTACGAAACTACAACCAAAAGCAAATCCAACCCAACCACTTATTAATCCCCTCCCCTCCCCATAATTTCATTTTTAATATAAATTTAATCCTCGCGATCGGTAGGTTCTTCATTTTTTTAAGGTTAAATCTAAAAGAATTAATGAACTCTGTTTTCTGCCAACCTCATACAATTTTTCAATTACTTGAATAGTTTAATCTTCAGTTTGATTGGAAAGCATGCATTATTATTATACAAATAATTATAGGATATATATGAAGCTAAGCTAACCCAAGAATACGATTATACTACTAGCATATATATATATATATATATATAGTGGGACAAAAGGGGGTTTACGTACAAATAAACCCTGATCAGAAACGACATAACATGAAATGAATATATGTAAATGTATATTTGGTGATTATAGCATAAACTTTTTAAACTGAAAAGCTTTAATTAACTGTGTATTGTGTTGAGGGAGAAGGAGAGAGGGGAAACACAAACACTCGTGACTCGACTCACTCTTGAATTTGAATTGCTGATACGGGGGTGTGTGTCTGTGTATGTGCATTGTTGATGGCAAAAAGAGATGATGATGATAACGCTTCTTGAATTCCTACTCCTACTCCTACATGAAATTGCATGGAGAATAGAAATGATGCGAAATGCTTTTGATTTCACGTACGGGGCCTCCCTAATTCAAGGATACTCTCATTATTTATCTGCCACGCCTGATTCCTTTTTTGTGTGTTTTTTGTGTTTGTGTTTTGCAAACTTGCTGTTCTGCATAATTATTATTTTTACCCTATAATATTGATGGTATTTGGGCACGTCTACCTTTTCTTAATTAACACCTGCCGTCTTCGCTATGGACAAACAAACCTGTCCCTGTTAACCACTTGTTTTCATATCAATCCTCTACGGCATGCTCCTCTACTATTCTTTTCACTTTCCCATTATCCAATTTCTTAATTAACTCATCTCATCTACTATTGTTTGTGCTTGTAATTTTCTCCATCTTGTTTATGGACAAGTAGTACTATCACTGTAGCTACGTATATACTTGGACTTAATGATGACAACACCTCTCTATAATCGGCGAATTAAGTTCACTACTAGTACTACTACTGATAATCACTTTCAGCTCATAGCCGATGATTGTTGTCATTCCTAGAGACATTTAGTCTCGAATGTATGATTATGTTTGTGTTTAATTTAACTGTCATGCGAATGACTTGGACATTATTAGTGTTAGTGTTTTTTTTTTTTTTTTTTTTTTTTTTTTTTTTTTTTTTAATTTTTTTTTTTTTTTTTTTTTTTTTTTTTTTTTTTTTTTTTTTTGAACTTTTTAAAGTTTTAATGGTGAATGCTGCTAGTAGTAAGTGTTGCAGCAGATTAATATATATCTAAGTTTGACCCAATGTCCTAGTCCAAATTATAATTTTGAATCAGCCTTATGATGGGAATTTCTTTTCATTATTAATCTTAATTAACGGTTTTAGTTTGCTCCTTCTATTAGCTAATAGCTTTACACTATTTGCCGAATTTCTTGTTAAAAGGAACACTAAAAAGTTTGAATGATTTGATGATCCCAGTTTGTTGGCTAGCTAATCACATTTACTTGGTTCCGAAACAGTAACTTACATAATTAACCTTGCCTACCTAGGTAGCTAATTAATCCAAAAGTTAGACTTAATTATGGAGGTTAAAACTGCTTTAAGTCATTCGATTAGTTTAAATTTTGCTATGTATATACCAACATTAACTGGTCGGCTCTCCAAATACAATTTTTTTTTTTTTTTCTCTCTTTTAATGAAAAGAGAGAGTGCATCGCATAAGGCATAGAGACATACTCATTTTGTCAAAACTGGTTTCATTGGTACTCGATGAGAAACAGAAAAATGGTGATTGGAAGTAGCTGCTACTGCTAGCTAGCTGGGAATATAGATGAGATGAGATGAGATGAGAGTTTGGGTTTGGTTTGGCAGAGAGGTGAGTGATTGAGTGACAAGATGAACAAGAATATGGAATGCATGCGCGTGGGCATAAAATCCGTTTGCTGTTGTTTGTCTGATGAAAGATTTCTGATGAGATGATCACTCACTCACACTCCTATCTAGCTACGCACAAAAAAAGAAAAGAAAAAAATATATGTGTAACATATCATCATCTTATTCACTTCATTATGCCTGCAATGATGATTGATCTTGGTTGCCTCACCCGCATGCCCCCTCTCCCTCTTCCTCTCCCTCTCCCTCTCTCTCATTCACTCACTTCCCCACCCCACTCTCTCTCTCTCACCCCACCTATAAATACCATTTAACCCCCCCTTTCTCTCTCTCACCTCCCACTTTCTCACCCCACAAACACATCTCCAACAATCTCTTCCTTTACACTCTTTCTCATATTCTATCTTCAAAACAAAACGAAACAAAACATTATATTTCGATGGCTGTCTCCGGCTTCGAAGGCTTTGAGAAGCGCCTAGAGCTCCATTTTTTCGGTGATGACCCGGTCGTCATTCACATGGGGCTAAGGCTTCTTGACTTCGAGTCACTTCAAGAAGTTCTCGATGCAGTTCAATGCACTGTCGTATCTGCTGTTGGGAACCAATACTTCGATGCCTACGTGTTATCTGAATCAAGTCTCTTTGTCTACCCCACCAAGATCATTATAAAGACTTGTGGGACCACCCAGCTTCTCAAATCCATCCGTCCATTGATCGACTATGCTCGTCATTTGGGCCTCCACTTATGCGCCTGCAGGTACACCCGCGGCAGCTTCATCTTCCCCAAAGCTCAACCTTTTCCTCATTCCAGCTTCAAAGAAGAAGTCATCAACTTGGAAGAGAATCTCCCCATCAATCTCTGCTACAGAAAAGCCTCCGTCATGCCATCCAAAATGCCTTCTCATTCATGGCATGTCTTCACTGCCAGTGACCAAAGTTATCATCTTGTTACCCCAAACATCCCCGACATCACATTCACCATGGAGATATGCATGACTGAGCTCGACCGCGTCCTCGCCCGTAAATTCTTTAGGCGACCCAATGACGGAAAAAACGGCGACACCGCTGGCAAGGAAATGACCGAACTCACCGGAATCAACGCCATCAATCCAAGTTCGATAATCTGCGATTTCGCGTTCGACCCATGTGGCTATTCCATGAATGGCATTGACGGCGACCGCTACTCCACCATTCACGTCACCCCTGAGGACGGTTACAGCTACGCCAGCTTCGAATGCGTGGGCTCCATTTACGACGACCACGAAGACATCGCTCAGATGCTAAAGAAGGCAGTGCAAGTTTTCAGGCCAGCAACGCTCTCTGTTTCCACAACATGCAGTAGCCCCGAGGTGTGGACGCACGTGGCCTGCGCAATAGAGCCTCTAGGTTGGAAATGCCGGAGTTGTGTAATGGACGAGTTCCCGGCAGCAGGAAGCGTCGTGTTTCAAACGTTCACGGTGGCTCGCCGGAAGTAGATAATATAAGTATAAATATAATTAATTAATTAAGAAAATATAAATATGAAAAAAGTGAAGGGGAGGGGATAGAAACTAGGGTTTTAGTAGAAAATTTTAGGGTTGCGGGGGCGGGGAGAGATAATGTGATTGGGTGAAAAGGAGAAGGGTGATGAATGTGAGGTTGACTAGTTGTCAAGAAAGATGAAAGTGGAAGGTGATTTAGGGATGATGTGGAAGTAGCAGAGAGAATGAGAATGGAAATTGGAGTTGGTATCACCATGATAATGCACCCCACTTAGGCTTGTCACGCCTAAGATTTTTGAGGTTATTGTGCAGTAGTATTAGTGGTGGGGGGATATTCCAAAAAAAAAAAAAAAAAAAAAAAGCCCAAAATTAAAAAAAAAAAAAATNCAAAAAAAAAAAAAAAAAAAAAAAACCCCAAAATTAAAAAAAAAAAAAATGTGCCCATGTTTTGAGGTTTATATATCAACTTTTTTATTCCTTTTCCTTTTTTTTTTAAATTTTTTGTTATATTTAATCTCCTCTTAATTAATTTATTTTTAATCTCTTGTTCAATTTTACTTCTTTCTCTCTCATTATATAAGCAAACGATGCTTTTTCATTTCATAATCGAATTGTGATCGTGGTTGTGGATGTGGATTATGTAATTAGAGATAATCTTAGAATGAAAGGAAAAATTATAAAAGAGTAGAGTGTACACTGTAGAGTAGTAGTAGCATGTGTGTCAGTGTGTATGTGGCTTGGCTTGCATGAGATTCGAGAGAAGATACAAATTATTTTCCGGACGATGATTATGAATCTGACGTGGGAGTCACCAGGCTAGCTGTAGTTTTTTCAAATCGTTTGTCGTCTTCTTACATTTCTGCACGATATCATAATTGTCTTGGCTTCAAATGCTGCCATGTCCACCTCACCTCACCTTTCTGACATGGCATAACGTTGTTGTCATCCTTTATTTACTCTTTATTTTATTTTTCATGTTTAGACCTTCGAAAACTTCCATACACTACAACATTAGATTTTCTTCCATGCTCCAAATCAAAAAGCCAACTCACCTAGCTATATCAGTTATTTTACATTTCCTCATTTCAAGTGACGAAGAAAGTTGATTGTTTGTTTCGATTTTATTTACTCGTTAAGACCTTAATAAAACAATTTAAGTCATTGTTATTTTGATCCATTCCAGTGTAACTCGACCTTCAATAAATTTCCTGATTGTAATTAACACTTATAAGGTCCATATCTTACATATTACATTCTTCAAACACAAATGCTTACCACTAAGCCAAAAATTATAACTATCAATAACTAACCCCTTACCGTTAGACTAATATGGTTCTAATACCAAGTGTTTTATCGAAAACTATTAGCATTGGTAGAGGCGAACTGGGAATCAGCAGGATGCTGTCTGTCCTGACAAACAAATTGTTATCTTATTATCAGGATTTGGGTTGATGTTAAGTTGACTCTGCTCTACTCCGTAGCCACCATAATGCAACTACTGTTGATCCAGCAGAACCCACAGAAACAGGCTCGTTGCAGTGGGCCACTCCTTTGTCCAAATCATGGGCTTTTGTCCTAAATAACGTGGGCTTCTCCTTCACTGCAATGAGCCTTAGCATCGCCCATATATCACGATTGCTGCATCATTCCTCGTTGCCTGCGGCTGTGATAATTTAACATTATGGTTGACGAGAGACATTTGCATCTTTTGAGTGGTAGTATTTGAAGGAATCCCACATTAATTCTACCCAAAATTCTTCTATTAGTTTCTTGGAACAGTGACAGTGAAGAATGTTTAAGACGATGCAGGGCTATCCTTATGTGGGTTTATTTATTTTAGGTTTTTGGATAGTACTGATCAGCCTTAATTGGTAAGTAACGTGTATCGGAATGTGCTTAAAAGATATTAATTACAGGGTAGCTAGAGGAAGATTACCATAGTTTTAGAATTTGAGTAATGCAAATAACCAACCGAGATTATATGAATATATTTACAGAAATAACGAGAAAACAATTTTATATCAACAAAGCTTACATGATCAAAGACGGCAGCAAGCAAGATTAGGAGCCCCCTGCTTCTCTCTCTGCCCTTCCTGGCCTTCTTCAAAATCATTCTTGGAGTCTCTTTGGCGTGGTTTTTCTGTCTCCGATATCATAAACTAAATGGTATAACATCAAAATCGAACTCAAACCCTCCTTTCAGCTTCTTGTAATTTTCTGTGGCTTCCGGATAGATAAAAGTTTAAATGTTGAACGCAAGCTGTGGTGTAGTTGGGAGGACATCGACAAGCCTGTTGAGTTTCAACATCTGGCATGCTTTATAATTGATAAATGCTGAAGTGGGGTTTAATACCTTCCATCACTTCAACCGCAAAGACAACTACAAATTTTTTAAAGTTCAACTAAGCTGAGAGTAATCATGATATGCTTTTAACTTTTTTATCAGAATTCATTCCATTGAAACTTGAAAGTGGGGTTGGAAAGCCATGCTTTCAATTGAGATTTGTACATTTGTTGCCTAGCTAGCTTGGCCTTTGTATTAAAATGGAAACTGGAAAAATCATGGAGTCCACTTGCAATCCAGAGTTTTTGATGATCATATGATTTCCACTTTTGAACTTATTACACTTTACCTGCCAATTGCCATTTAACAACGTTGGAAAGAAGGTTTAATAAATAATTAATGCATGCTTAAGAGTCAGTAAAGACAAAATATGGAAGATTCATATAATTAAATATGAAAATGGGATGGGGAGGGCGAGGTCGAGGGATGCCCTTCCCATTCCCCACCACATTGTTTAATTTAACCTCTATTTTCAGGATCTGTAATGACC
Source organism: Bursera palmeri (assembly GCA_026225775.1). Taxonomy (NCBI): domain Eukaryota; kingdom Viridiplantae; phylum Streptophyta; class Magnoliopsida; order Sapindales; family Burseraceae; genus Bursera; species Bursera palmeri. The sequence goes on from JANKKB010010135.1 coordinate 35,109, forward strand.
CACAACCTTATTGTCACAGTAGAGAAAGAGAATTAATTGACGGGTTGAAGAAAAAAATAAAGTTTAATGAGTTTCCTAATTTTAGGTTGTATAATTAATGTTTCAATAAAATAATTTAATATTATATTTTAAAATATCTATAAATTTTATGTGATTATACTCATGTGGGGATTAAATTTTTCTATCCTCAGATGTAGTAGGTAGAACAATTGTCACTATTCAATTAGTTAATTTTAAACATTAATTAGTGTTGTTTGATGGAGATAGAAAGAGAGAGCAAGAAATGCATCTCTTATGATATAAGGATCATGTGAGACACACCAATGGTCCCCCTCACTATCATCTTGATATTGTTTTACCCAATCTAATGAAAAGGCAATTTCTTAAAGCACTTTTGGAATTTTGCCTCAGGAGACTATGCTTCCCTCACCACACCAACTCCTCCTTCCGTGAAGATGACTTTTCGTCGAGCTTCAGCTTTCTACTATGCACGTTTTCTCACCAGCACGCATCAAGTTCAAAGATGCAAAGAACTACACAACACAAGCCAAGCCAGCCCACCTTACCCATTGCATATTTATTATTACATCATAGATAACAATGCAAAGTACTCTCACCATCCCAACCTTTTTCGTAAACCGCACCATTTCAAGTTTTATATGTAAAAAGAAAATTAAATTTCACTTGTGAGTAAGGGTTAACTTTTTCAAGGAAAAATTTTGGTCATTCTCTACGGACTAATTAGAACTAATGTCATCTTGCAAAACAAACTGCTGAATTGGTAACTGAAGAAGTTACAATTTCATATCTATTTTAAGGTAATCTTAGAAATATGAAACATAAATTCATTTTTTTATAATTGTACTAGAAACAATTTTAAGAGAACCCTCCAATTGTATCAAACTTCTCATAATTTAGAGGATGGAGACCATTGCGTCTCTTCTATCCTCTTCTTTTTTTTTTTTTTTTTTTAATGATTAAGATTAAAAAAAAAAAGGAGAAATCTCCCACACGTACACTTTACTGTGTCTTGTGTGGGTTATCTTGGGACATGAGCCATTGTTACTGTTTTGCAGAGGCAAACCCACCATGCACGCACATCGATTCTCAAGCCATCTCTTTCTTTCTTTCTTTCTCGAAACCAAAACCATAAGAAGCCCCATTTATGTTTATAGGGTTTTCAATTTCGTATTCTTGGATCTTTTGTTTCCTCTTTCGAGCCTTGATCTTGCGCCCTTAAAAGCTACAATTTTGCTTTGAAAATCCCACAACATGTTCACTCTGTTGTGAGAAAACAAAAAGAAAGAAAGCTTACATGATCAGACCAAAATGTCCCAAACTTTTCCTGCCCTTTGAGGGTTGATTTGGGGACTTGCATACGCATCATCTAATCCAATCTAATCGTTGTTTGTTAATTGGGCTACTTACTTTCTTTATTTTTTTTTCTTTCTTGTGAGAATCTTGTTGCAATTTCTCTTCTTGGGCTGGAACTTTTTGTGTCCAATCATCGAAGAAACGTAATTCCCTCGAAGCTAAGAATTTCTTGCTCTGTTTTTGCTTCTTCTAGGGTTTGTCTTTTATTCTTTTCTAAAATGGGTTCTTCACGTAATTACCAGGCTAGAAGCCACGAAGTGGAGATTAAAGAATACCCATTTCGCCATTTCTGCCAACAACACCATGGCTCTTCCTACCTGGCTCCAATTTCTTTTAGATTTTTGTAGGACTTCTTTCAAACACCTTATCTGCTCATTAGTTTCGTCGTGTTCTGTTCTGTTTTCCCTTGCCAAAAACATGGGTTGTGTTTACGGAAAGTGTTGCAGTCGTTACCCATCATCAACAGATGGTGATTCTAACCATGAAGTGAATCCTTACAGTTTTCAGAGCAAATACATACTTACACAGAGACCACTAGAGACTGTTCCTGTTCCTTCACATAACTTCAATTTACAGTATTCTGTTTTGTCACAACGTGGTCACTACCCGGACTCGCCAAACAAAGATAACCAAGATAGTTTCTGCATCAAAACGCAAGTTCAAGGTAACCCAAATGTTCATTTCTTTGGTGTATTTGATGGGCATGGTCAATATGGCACTCAATGTTCAATTTTCGTTCAGCAACATTTAGTAGAGGTATTGGAAAATGAATCCATGTTGTTGGATGATCCTGTTAAAGCTTATAATGCAGCATTTCAGACGGTGAACAATGAGTTGCATATTAGTGAAATTGATGATACAATGAGTGGTACTACCGCAATTACAGTTCTTGTTGTTGGGGATAAAATATATGTTGCTAATGTGGGTGATTCGAGGGCAGTTATTGCGGTTAAAGAGGGGAATAGAATTATCGCTAAGGACTTGTCTCGAGATCAAACGCCATTTAGGAAAGATGAGTGCGAGAGAGTGAAGGCTTGTGGGGCAAGGGTTTTGAGTGTTGATCAGGTGGAAGGGCTTAAGGACCCAAATATTCAGACGTGGGATGATGAAGAGAGTCAAGGGGGTGATCCTCCCAGGTTGTGGGTTCAGAATGGGATGTATCCAGGAACTGCTTTTACAAGAAGTGTTGGAGATGGTACTGCTGAGAACATTGGTGTGATTGCGGATCCTGAGGTTAAAGTGGTCCAGCTTACGCCTAATCATTTGTTCTTCGTTGTTGCAAGTGATGGTGTTTTTGAGTTCCTTTCGAGCCAAGCTGTTGTCGATATGGTATGAGTCTTATTTAACTTCTTAATAGAATAAAATTCTCTGTATTTCTTTCGCTGGTCGTTGCATCACTATTCATTTCTTCATAACTGAATGATAATTGCGGTGGTGAAACTTTTGATTGCTTGATGCTTGTACAATCTATTTTGACACAATGGTATTCTCATGAAATATGGTAAACTGCATATTGTATTATGCATTACCTAAATATCAAGGAAGATCAAAGCCTTCTATGCATTTGAAAGATTAGAGATACTCGTGAGAAAAAATGGTTGAATTTATGTTCTTTTTATTTATTTGTTATAAAGCAATCTCATACCATCAAATGAGTCACTTAACATGATGATCAAAATGCGCATATTTGGGTGCTCGCTTAAAAGTTGTTGGAAGTGATGAATTTCTTAGGAATATTGTTACCCTACCATGATGGTAGTATGTATCAATAAGTATTCCAAGTTGTTATGGACTGCAGGTAACACCCATCTGCGTGTACTCATTTTCATGATGGATCGCAGCATCTGAGATGAAATCACACAGTGTTTACCTCATCTAGTTTTATTTTGTACCATATATTGCATGTTAATTTTATACGTGTGTATTTCTCGGGTTATTTTCGGCTTGACAGAGATACGGCAGTCTCTGTCCTTCTGTTCACAGAATACATTGACCTTTTGCATCTAAGTTGATGAGTTACTGTAGTCCAGCCTGTTTCAACACTGTTTCTATATAAAATCAGGCGTATTTTAGCTTCAAATATGTGATTTACGTTACCCAAATGAGAAACATCATGTTTGTTGACGTAATACCTAAAACTTGATTTTTGAAGTTTTTATCCCTTGTTAAAATTTTGAATTGATGTGGCCCTCTTAATCTCAATCTCAGTTTTTCACCATTGAATAAGCATTATCCTTGGCAGTGCTGCTGCTTCCCTTAACATATACTTTTGTTATCTCTTTGTTTAGGCGGCAAAATATGCTGATCCTCGGGATGCCTGTTCTGCGATTGCTGGAGAATCTTACAAACTATGGTTGGAGCATGAAAGTCGGACAGATGATATTACAATCATTATTGTACACATTAAAGACCTTTCTAATGTATGAATAAAATGAAATTTTGTTTGCCTTCTTATTTTCTACATTTTTTTTTTTCAAGATCTTGTATCATCTACTGATTCTTTATTAATTTTCTCCAGCAGTAATTTTGAGCTGTCATAACCCATGATTGATTCATTATGAGTACCTAGTTCATTGCTTTGTAAATCCTTCTTCAATTTAGGCAATTTCATTTTTCTATCTTTTTAATCACTGGCAGTGATTTGGTATGAGATTTGTTCACATTTTTCCTAGGGTCTACATTTTATCAGTGTCCACTTTGGAGAAATATGTTACAAATTGTACTTGAATTAATAATTGCTGCTGGTTAAGTACTTTAAACTCATGTATAGGGATGAAAATGGTTATTGTTATTTCGCTTGGAGACTTACATTGAATTGCATAGGGAGAATTGTAGGAAAGTTATAATCTATTGATATTTTATAGGAAATGAGAATTCATTTGAGCTCTAACTCATTTTCATTTGTCCATGCCGCTTTGCAGTATATGAGCTTGATGCTTGAGGCATTAATATTCTTTTTCATTCCCTTGATTGGCTTGTAAAATTTCAGTTTTTCTTTTGATTGCTACAGTCAGGTGCTGGTTCTGCTGACACAACCAGTGGGTTCTATCTGAGGCCGTCAGTTCTGAAAAATGGAAAAAAGTACTCTGACACTTCCACTGCCTCAGGGTCAGAATATTTTCGTTCAGTTAGAAGTGATTCCTCAGACCTCCAGCATACCACCCCATTGACACCAAGCCAAGCTAGTACTGCATCGTCTCAGACTTATCAAAAGCCTTTAGAATTGGTAGTTGTCTTAAGCTCTCTCTTTTAATCACAATTTCATCTTTGTGTGTAACTAATAAATTTTTTTCTTCCGAATTCATTACAGTGATCAGAGTAAAAGGCCCCCAGAAGCTGCCTTGCGTCCTGTGTTTTTAACCTTATAAGAGGTAAGTGTCTTTTTAGTTTTTCTTTCATTTTGTTTAATGGTTTTAAAATGCAGTATGTTGAAGTGTCTAGAGATGGATACATGCTTACTTTTTCTAAAAACTTCTTCCAAAATTTTGATTTCAGTAAAGTCCGCTATATGTTTATTTTAAGTCTTGGTGACAATAGCTTTTGGCTGGCCAACAGAATTTGGGGTACTGGCAGCTGAAACAATTTGTTCTGCATTCCTTCATCACTGATTTCAGGCTAGGACGTCTTCCTGATGTTACTGAAACAATGTTACTAACCAGTAACCACACAAAACACCACTGGGAGAACAAAATGCTCTCCTGCTAGCTGTAGCGTGCTGATCCAGACATATAGGGGAAGGAAATGGAGAATTTGGAGAGAATTGGGAGAGATTAACGGTTGGGAGCTGATGATGGTGAGGTGAGAAGTGAAATTGAAGATATATTTCCTGTTAAAAATGTAACTGTATGTGATGTTAGGTTTGAAGCTCAATTACATGTAAACTTCACTTGTGATCATTTCACCAATATAATCTGGAAATAATTAGATGTAACTACCATGGCTATACGTGATAATTAACAGCATTTGGCAGTAGCGTATATAATATTCATATGATATATAAGTTTGAATGGGTTTGTTGGTGTAGAATCAATACATATGATTAGCAATTGGAGAGTTGTGTTGTTGGTAATGATGGTTTTGCTTCTCATACAGTGAATGTTAATGTTAAAGGGGTGAAGTTTGTTGTGGGATGTGACAGGTGGATTTGATAACATTGGTTCGGTTGGATAACATTTGATTCAATAATGTTAAGGTATAATGTTTATCATGGGATATGGCTTTTCAAGCTCTCGAGTCTTAGGCCATGTTTCTGCGTTATTCGACAAAACCTTGTGAACTTCCCAGACCCACATGACTTAGCCTTTTTGAGCAAACTTGAGGCCTAGTCTCAGTAGTGTCTGGATGTCAGTCCAATCGCCTCACCCTCATGCGTAACGTGCACTGCGTGGTTTCATGGTTGTCATTCGTTGAATCATGTACGTGTGCTCCATGATGGCATTAAAAGATAGATAGAAGGATTGATACATGTCACAAGATTACTTGAAGCTTTTGCAGCCCCATCCCTATCCCAAATGAAGATCAAAATAGTGGTAAATAGTTATATGGCAACAACAAATTAATTTTCGATTTCTACTCCTTAAGATTAAGATCTGCTGAAAAATGCTTCGCCCCTAGTTCAATTCTGTAAACAAGTTCGGTTCCAGCTTGAGCTTGCCCTAAGAAATAAGTGAACATAGATTTGTTTTTATATCAAGTTGGTAGCAGTTTATGTTAATATTAATGATTTTAAACTTTTAAGCCGTGAGACCGATCTCATGAAGAACTATAATTTTAAAAAAGGTTAGCATCACTCTACTCCATATAGAATTTTGGTCGAGTTTATCATCTGTTTAGCCTTCGAAATAATATTTCTTATGGTTCCAATCTATGTATATATAGAGAGAGAGAGAGAGAGAGTCTAGTGGGCAACATCTGAATGAATGACCAAGAAAAAAAAAAACGTATTATTTCCTCATTATACAAAAGCATCGGAATAATATTATAGTTTACATGTTAAAAATGATATCTACTATACAAAATTCTTCCACCAAAAAGACTAGAATTTCAGAAATAAACCGACAGCTTCTTGTCATTTGTGTTCTGCACCAAGTTACATCGCTCAAACAATTTGCCCAATGTTTCGGCTTCCTTTGTCCCATTTCTGGACAACATTATTTCAGTGTCTGTATGGTTTAATTTACTGGTCAAGTAAACATCATCTGCCACAGTCAGTTTACCATTCTGTGAAGAATTTCTTTCATCCTCCACCAAGATATTGCTAGCGGGTTGCTGAAATTCAGCATTTGCTGCCATTACTGGAAGATACTGATGAATTTGTGGCTCTGACTGGGCACCCCGGGTCAAGAGGGGACTACAGCTGACTTCCATTATTTCATCTAGAGACAGATGACTTGAGGTATAGGGTGAGGATACACGACCTTCAAGTCCTAACTTATCCAGATCATCTGAAGTAGGAGCAGGAAAATGCTGCTCTAGAACATAAGCTGAAGATAACGCTCCATTGTTTAGACTCATTAATCGCCAATTGAAAATCCGCCGGAAGATCATAACCCAGTTTGGAACAATGTTGTAGCTCAAGTCACGGAGTTCAAGCCTTGTGCTTCTTTGTACCATTATGGATGCCTCTTTTGTTGCTAGTGGAACTCCCATAATCTCACTTGACTCTGTCAAATATCTTATCAAGCAATTTTCAAGTTGTAATCTCTGGTAATCAATCTCCCTTCCCATGTTAGAACCTCTGCTCAACCAGGACATATCATCAGGGAAACTAGGAAGCTTGAGGCCCCTTAACATACTCTCAAATGCTCCTTTTTTGGCTGCAGAGCTCCATGCTAAGCTTGGCAAGTACTTCTCCACAAAACGCTCATCAACAGCATCCTTCACCAACGTAATCTCAGGACAAGGCCAGTTGGCAGGATTTGCTTTGGCAGCAGCCAAAATTTCCCCCATTGACTGATCCAGAGCTTCATTGAAGGCCAAGATACAGTGGTTTGGACTGACTTCATAATCACTCAACTTCTCAAGCACCTCGAGTGCAGAACCTAGGTGAGTCAGGATGAGCTCTCGTGTTTTCACACGATGAACAACAGGTTGTATAGGTGACTCACTCACCAGCCACTGTAATCCTTCCCTTAGTTGCTCATCACTGAAAAATCCATCAGTGGGACCCATTTGTCGGTTCCCAACAAGGAATTTAACCAAAAATCCATTTACCCTTGACTTGTCAATATCATGGAGGCCCAATCCATTGACAAGAACAGCAACAGGATCTAAGACCTCTTCATCACATGAAGTACTTAAGATCAAAAGAGGAAGGCAGGAACCAGAAGGTATTGACATCAGTAAGTTACAGAGTTTAATTTTCTGGAGCTTCAATGGGATGCTTTCAGATACAAGGAACAAAACCGCACTTGCACCAGATACAGACTCATTTATAGAGTCAAAATTTGCCCCCTTAATAACTGAAAAACAGCAGGTCAGATCAGTACCAGATTGGCTAGGAACCCATCTCTTCCATATTGAAAGGTTAGGAGATGAAACAACCAGATCATCATCATAATCTTTTTGAGGAGGCATAAGCTTTGAAAGCAGCCATGGCTCTGCTGCCAAGTGGGAAATCTGGCTGCTTTGCATCTGTTTATCACCTTCTAAACTATCCTTTTGAGTACACAGAATAATTTTCCAGCACAGGCACTTTGCATCTGGGTTTCTTCTGCCAAGTATACTGGCTATCACATCTGAAACATTAAGCTTTGACCATGATTGTTCATGTTTCTCGTATCTCTCTCTCAAGACATGATCAATATCAAACTCGCCCAATGTGCATGGTTGCTACACAAGAAAAAAAGGGTAGAAGAAATTCAAACAAATCAACTCTTGGTTGACAGAAATAATAAGTAGAACTTTCCAACTAAAATAACCATGTTTCTCAGCAATGAGAAAAAGATGTAATAGAATGGGGGACAAGACGGAAAATCTTGATTTGACCACTTTTACATGGACTTCCCACCTTCATTCTCTAACAAACCACAGCTCATTCTCATGAGAAAAAGTAAGGATGATTCTGTATATTCAATATGAAAATGATAAACAAAAGCAAGCATCCAATCAAATGCTCTGAAATAGCATGGTAGCAACAAAATCTAAAACAAATCCATCTGCCTGTATTGGGGAAACCAACAAGGGGAAACATGTAAAAAGACAATAGTTTTCTTTTTTATTAGGTGATACATAAACATTTAGCAATGGATTATATTCTAAGTTAGTTTAATAACACATATCATGGGGTAAAAGGAAATGTAAGGGATACAGTAACTATTTCTGAGACTTTAATCAAGTTCACTTTATAAACTACAGGAAGAGCAAGGGGGAGAGGTCAACACATTCTATTTTGTTCAAGTGAAGCATGAAGAAAGGAATACTGACACATGAAGAGGCCATGTTTAATTCAAAGTAAACTCTAGATGCAAGAGGCAGAGTGGCAGAAGAGGCCATACATGAAAAAATGATATGATATACTTTTCTCGCGTCGCTATTATGTTGCAAAAAAAATACAAGCAAAACTAAAGTAGCACCTAAAGAATAAGGGATCATGATGCTAAAAGTAAGGAAATTAGAAGGCTTACATCCTTTTTCTGTTGAATTGGTGGTCCCAAGGACAATGAATCTAGTGCAACATTTGCTGCTAACTGCCTTTGTTCTCGTAACCTTTTCAACTTTGAAGAGCGCCGTCTCCATAACCTTGAGAGATATCAAGATAAGTAAAACATATGATAGAGTGTGCTAAACTTCCAACTTATAATTAAGAAATTGAACAAGTTATCGAACCTTAAGATCAACTTGAGTTTTGCCAAAGCAACTTCTTCCTCTAGATATTTTGCCACAACTTCATAATTTTCATTTTCCATAACTTCATCATTTTCAATTTGCAAAACCTCATCGTTTTCTATTCCTTGATGAGGAATGAATGGTTCTTCATCTTCTAAGCTGTTACTAGGTACAATTTGAGGTAATACGTTCTCTACAGAATTATCATATCTTTTAGAACTTGTGGATCTATCTAGCACAGATGTTCTTGACAAATTTTCAATAGGAGAAACTTCTGTAGTAAAAACCATCTTTGTCTTTGGAGACATTTTGAAAAGAGCATTATTGTTTCGCTTCTCCTGAAATACAACTTTTGCTGGCTCGTATTTGGGGGAATCATAAGAAACTGAGAAACCCCAGGGCAAAATACTGGCAGTGCTTACCTGGCAGTCATCTTGACTCCTTTGATCAACCATTGATGTCTCAACCATGGGCTGCACTGATGTGCTACTTTTCAGGGATGAAGTGGCTTCAGAATCAGGCATTTCTTCATCAACCGCACGGATGGAAATCTTCCTTTCAGCGGTAGGAATGGTTGTTGTGTCATGCTTATACACCTTACCCAGCTGAATTGGTTTTGCTTCTGTAGGCAAAGATATCATTTGTCCAGAAGCTGAAATATCCTCAACTATCTTTCCCGACCTTTTCATGTGGACAAGTTTTGAACACTTAGTAGGATAGTCACTATCACTATTGAGAAACGGGCCATCCTTCACCATATATGGCTCCTCAAAGTCCTTTATCAAAAACCCATGATACTCCAAAAGGCCTTCTATGTCCTCTTCCTAATTTCAACCAAAAAAGCATAAATGTAAGATAAGTAGGAACTCCCAGAGCATAATGGATAGACATGGGATTTATCAAAGCCAAGGAACAGATACCTCCATACCAAGCCACTTGCCAACATGGGCAACAGGGAGACCTTGGTTATTCTGTAGTCCAGAGTGCAGAGAAGCAAGGGCCTGGGTTCGTAACTGTTCAAAACAGTATAATACATGAGACTAGATAACAAAAATATTTGTGCTTTTGTGCTTGTGCTCATGCAACTTAACTGTTTCATGGAAAAGAGAAAAAAAATAAAGTCCTTTAGCAGCACAAAAGAGAATGTCATAATTGACACTCCCAGGATACGTATTGTGAATGATTAGGAGGAACAAAATTATAATAAGGTGTAGCTTTCAGTCAAACTTCATCCATAGAACAGAACTTGTTTGTGCCTCACACCATTCACCAATTTCTTTGTGAACAACTAAATACTTGGTGCAGAAATAAGGCTCATGCTATTCTGGGATCTTAAAAGCTAAAATTACTGTATTTTAACAAACAATATAGTTCTTCATACCTTTGCAAAATGAGCATGCATTAGGCAGGCTTGAAGGTAACTAGCTTTCCTTGCATGTCGAAAAAAGGCAATGAAATTGCCAGTTCTGCAAGCTCTGGAGAAGCCAATCACTTCTATCATTAGACCGAGTTTAACACAATTATCCACCCAAAAAAAAAACAAAAAAAGTAACAACCTTGCAACACTGCGGGCAAATAGCACTTCAGGAGTTTGTCTTATCTCTGGAATCATCTTTGCTAGATCCAGTGAAAGCTCAGCTGGTTCAACCTAGCGGGAAATGCTTATTTTTATATAACATTTAAATGAAACAAGTACACTTGACTTGCCACAGCAGATGACTTACTTTGTACCCAGGATGCTTGTCCAATTTAAGAAGTGCATAATAACCTCGAAACTCTTTTTCTGTCGGTACATTTATCCCTTTCTTCCTGTGATCATCATACATCTGGAACAATTCTACTGATGTTTTGTTCATCTGTTCAATATTCAGGTGTGCATCGAATCCCTCAGAAAAGCCCTCTCCTTTAGTATATTCACATAATTCATGCATGGCAAGGATGTGAAGCCTTATCTGACAGCCACAGCAATCAATAAGAACTTTAGGTTAAATAATAATCAAAATATGCCACAGCTTATCTATAGAACGAACACACATCTCCACACAACAAATTACAGCTTATCCTTCAAATGATCAGATAAACAAAAGAGAAAAAAAAGTATACATAGATATATATAAATATATATATATATAGAACTATAAGATACAAAAAAAGATGAATGTAACAATTACAAATCATGTACTGAAATGATTAGACAACGACTCAACTTAAGCTGGTACCAATTTTCATGTAATCCAAGAAAATTCTAATCAACAGGTACATCCTCAGTATCAATATTATAGATGATATAATTTAATTTGTTCAGTGTACTTTTTCCTGTAATATTTATTTTCCAGGACCAGAACCTGATCAAATTGACAAAGCCACAAAAAAAAATCAACTTACTATCAGTCTAGAGTGTGCTTGTGGTAGACATCAATTAGAGCACCCTATTAGAAAAGGTCAGCCAAAATGCTTACAGGGGAACAACATAGAGGTTGCATTAAGAAAGTGCTCCATTCCTTCCGCTCATATGTGTGCAAGTTACTTCCACATCATGATGTCAAGATAAAATTCACTTTCATTCAAGCTCCAGAAACTTAGATATTAACATACAGATACTGAAGACAATGTAAAAAGGACAAACCATTTGCTCTAGCATTGTAATTGCTTCTTCATTAAAAATATGCTGCATCCTCAGGTCCATCCGAATTGCTCTCATCCTATCCCATAGAAAGTTGTACAAGCCAAGAAACCTTTCATCATAAGGCTGATCAAGCAAATCAAGCAGATAACCAACTGTCCTTTGTAGGATGGGCATCGGTCGTATTAAATTTGCTTCCCTCTCCGCTGTCCTATTATACTGTGCAAGCATAATACACAAACATCCATCATACTTCATTTGGAAATAGGGATGAAAGGAGTTTCTTGAAAAGGGATTAAGATTGAATTTAAATTGAGTTTAGTTCAAATGACACTTTGATAAGAAAATTCAAGTAATAACAAAATTACCTTCTTCACAGCAAGGTATTTGCTAGTTTGATTTCTATCCCCATCCAAGCGTTCATACTGGTCAAGATCTCCTTTTCTTCCTCGCTCTGCCCTTTCCGACTCTGAAATATAAGTAAAATTTTACCCAAATCAAACATTAGAATATTTCATGCTTAGGATACTCCAACAAATCAAAACAAATAAGTTCTTAAAGATACTATAAAATCAGAGCGAATTAAAGTTAAAGAGTTAGAAATTGAATTTTCTAAGTTCTTCAGATTGGTATCACTTATCACCAAGAATTGACAAGAAACCTTATCTCCATTCAGATTTATGGACTCAAAAAAAAAAAAAAAAAACTATGAATTTGTGACAGCAAAGCTTGGAACTAAAAAACATTCTNATTTATGTACTCAAAAAAAAAAAAAAAAAACTATGAATTTGTGACAGCAAAGCTTGGAACTAAAAAACATTCTACTTATGAGCTTGCCCTTATATTAAGGAGTGGAGAAACATACCAGGACACATATCTGGACATAAACCAATAATAATACTGGATGTTTCCAAGCCTTCATAATCAGATAAAGAATTATCATTGGGATAATCCCTTGCTGATTCCATAGAATGTCCCCCAGCATGTTTTTGCCTCTCCACAACAGACTGCTCTCGACTATTAGTAGAAACCCTTTGATCTGCAACATCAGGACTTATTTGCACACTTTCACTCAATTCCACCCTGAAGCGGGCCAATCGCTTAGCCTTGGCTAGCATTTCTCTATAAATCACATGGAAAAGATTAGGAAAACACAGTACAGTGGAATTTATAACACATACTATTAAACCAAATATCCAACATTTACCGATCGGTGTCATATTGAGCCGAATTCAAGTTTCCATGAAGACCTTCTTCAGTGGAAAGCAAAGGAGGAGATCTTGTTCTTTTAGGAATAAGGGAACTGGTAGTCCTAGCTGCTGCAGCAACCGTATTGTCTGCACATGGCATAGACCTCTGAGGAACTTGAGAATCAGGAGTACTGAAGAAAACATTGGACCTTGTACCCAACCTAGCAGAAGATAAAGAATTGCCAGAAAAGGGAAATGAGCTCAAGGCATGTAAATAAAGACACTGATAAAAATAAATAAAAGATGCATTAGAATTTAGGAAATATGCTAACATACAAGTAATTAACCTTTTAGAGTCATTATGATAAAACTGAGGATTTTCCTGGGAAGCACCATTAGTTGATGGCACAGGTGGGGACCTGGTTCTTTTTGGGCCTTGAACATGAGCTACTTGCACCATAGAACTTCTTTCAGAATCACAAGGACCTAGATAAGATGAGACTTTGGACTGATCTTGATAAGCAAATAAGTTGGGATAATTGCCAATCAGCTTTGCATGATCATCCCTCACAGGAGAAGATAAAACTGGCCTGTCAACACCATATAATAATCAACAGATATCACCATGGAAAAGAAAGTGGGGAATCAAGCACACACATTCACAGGTATAATGATGACATACAATTGAAGTGCAAGCCAAAAACCCATGACCACTGATATTCATGTCAACAGAAGAGTTATGATCTCCAGCATAAGCAATGTACTTCCTCATTATAATTATAAAGCTACAAGAAACCACAAATAAACAAAGGGGACACTCCTTAAAAAGATTTGAACTGAAACATGGTTTTCATGCATCATTAGTGGAAAACCTGACATGGTAGTAGGGCATTGACCAAGCTGTTGAAGAATAACTAGATTTGGGCTAGTGAAAAAGACACTTCAGGCTTGCACAAATAACAGTATGTCAAGGTCAAGCCTTCCTTTGAAAAACAATAAACTAACAACCCAAGCTTTATAACCTTGACTATGCTTGGATTGGGCATAAAAATACATGGAATTGGTTAGGCTTCCATGATATTTTGTGATAGAAGATAGATTTTTTTTTTTTAAATCCTGAGTATCGGTAATGATTGACAGATGTAGCTTTTTGTTAATCAATACCTCTGGAAATTCTAACTAGTTATGGCAACGAAAGGACCCAAAAAATACATCCAAACACACAATAGGTGGTACTAAAAGTCAAATCTTATCTGTTCTACTAATCAATATGACAAAGTTAAGGTTGGAAAAAGAGGTCTGAGCTCAATTCAAGCTAGCCAAGCCTAAATATGATCCAAGTCCTATTGACCCCAACCACCCATCAGCAGCTTAATACCGAGCATTGCCTCCTTTTTGCAAGCAAACTTCTACAGTATTAGCTACTCAGAATGAAAAAAACAAACAAAATAACACCTCCCACGTACATAGACGCAATAATGTTTCTGCACACATACACATGGACACACATAAATCTAAAAATTTACTGCTCAGCTTCAACTACTGAAGGATAACCATCAACAGAATGATAGCTTTAAAAAAGCAGAAGGTAAGACTGTTCTTGGTGGAACTTCTTGTGATTGCCAGCAAGCAAATCTAAGTGCTACTTGACTAGGCAAAAGAAAGCTGGAATTAGAAAGCTTAAAAAAAAAAAAAAACCAGTGAGGCGACATTCGAAACGCAATTATCTTTTTCGATAAGTAAAATATAGTCTCAAATTAATGGTAAAAGCTTAAAGAAGTATGCAGAATGCAAACAAGAAGTTAATTTTTAGTATGCGAGAGAGAGGGAGAGAGGTAGCACACCAATGAATTTC
>JANKKB010010198.1:4473-21000 GCA_026225775.1 Bursera palmeri
GTGATAATTAGAGGGTGAATTCGAGATATTAGATCCCAATGGAACGGATTTAATTATGAATTAATAGGGTGTTGGTATATACTCATTAAAGAAGTCTTATATATCCACCGACTTCAATGTGATCCAGGTAAGTAGATCTAAAATAGCTTATAAATAATACTGTCTTGATGGAGAACTGAAGCCAAAACAGGCAGCTTCTTGGTAAGTCAGTATTCTATTTAATTCGTAAATTGAATTTAATTCTTGCCAAACATCCGAACCCTTATCATTAATTTGTAACCTAATTACGTCCATTTTCAACTACCCATAATATTAATAGATTGTTGCCTATAACAGTAATGAGATATGACTCCAGTTATTCTACTAACTGTTACTGGAGACGATCTCTGGGCCTGGCCCAGTCAAAAGCCTCATAACAATTAGCTTCTAGATAGAAGCCAGTAAAATATTAATTAAAATTAAATATGTTACATTTCCAGGAGGTTAGGAATAGTGGGCAGGAAATTGAATAGGCGTAGACACTCATTACTGGGCGGCGCAGGTTGTCACCTGTCTGAACCAACCGTTGTCTATCCTCTATATTAAATATAACTTAATTATTTATATGATAATTAACCATGTAATCCCTATCCCTATCAATGCTTAATTGCAAATTAATATTTTTATCATGTTCCAGATAAACCCAGCCTAGTCAAATGATATCTTGCTTTCCTTCTTGGTTTATATGACGTCTTTTTATCAAATGACATTTGGAAATAGGATCAATCAGGGCAGTCTTTCTCCACCCAGGTCATCATCATGATGAGCACAAGTGTGATTGACGGTGGCGCATGATTCTTGGTAGTCTTTTCCGTCACATAATCAGAACCTGTTTGTCCTTGACCGGTGATAACAGGTAACGGACAAAGTTAAGTTGCTCACTATTTCATTACCAAAGCGAGAAGAAAATCTGGACCGTTGATGGGGGAGACTTTTTCTAAGGCCACTTTTTGACACACTGGAGAGCGACCCCCTTGGATAAAGTATTGAAATCAGACGCTTTGTAAACTAAAGTCCAAGCGTATAATTTACGATCCAAAGGATGCACGTGATGCCAGGGCCCACCGTCCCATAAATTCAGAAGTAGGATCCGAAATTGAGTTCATAAGCTGTATTGCCTTGGAACTCTATCCAAGACTCGGAGTACAGAACCCGTGAGAATTTTGGGTTCATTGTTCAAGACTCAAATTTCTGTAATTTTCCCTGCGTAATCATGTATACGTTTCACCTACTCCGGGTCCCAAATGTTTTCAAATATTATATTTTGATGAATTTATCAGAATTTAACCAAAAAATATATATAGAAGAAATTAAAACATTGGATGAAATATTTAAAATTAAAAGAATTATTTTAATTTTTAATATTAAATTTTATATTTTCTTTAATTATATAACAAAATATGCATATAGATTTACCTCAATTTATTAATAATTTAATTGAAAGAAAGATAATACTTCAAAATTTACACTTAAGTTGGGAAAAGAAAGAAAAGGGAAGGTCGGTTGGTTGGTTGGGTGGTAGCTTCCGCGTATTACTAATCACTCACCAACTAAGGTAGGAAATGTAATAGCAAGAGACAAGTGCCCGTGAACCAGAAAACGTCAACATGTAAATTAGCTTGAAGATTCTTTTTTATAGAAAATCTGAAACATCAATCTATTAACTCTAATAACAAGCACTAATGGAATGTTTAACATGAAATTCATAGCAAAATCAGAGCGGGGCATTGAAGTACTGTAAACATGGCAAGGACGGCCAAGTGGGTGTCCTCAAAAGAAAGTGTTCCCAATAAAGAGTAGCGTTAGTGGATTATTATTGGAGTGCTGGGCATATCTGGTGGGGTGGTGTTTTTTCAACTGCAAAAAGATAAAGATAGTAGCAGTAATAAGTATGTAACAGAGAGCAAAGAGAGAATCTCGAGAGAAGGCAGTGAGTGAGATGGATAAAAGCCTGAACACACACGTGACGAAAGCTAATGAGTTTCTTTCTCTCCTCCAAGCTGTAATCACACATAATTTCTTTCTATTTCTTTTCTTTTCTCCTTTTAGAGTTTTGTCTTAACGCAATCATTCAGGGAACCAGACAAGCAACAACTGTATTCTTTTTCTGTATTTGTGGAATTTCTCAGGTTCACACCTTGAGATACTTCAGATAACTGTTGAAGCTTGTCTCTTTATTTATAACTTCAGAGAGGTAGCTAGCCAAGCTTCTCTCTCCGTTATAGTTTGGGTTCTCTCTAATTCGAAAGAGAGTGAATACAGAAGCAGATATGAATGCATTGATTTCTACTATCCTTTTTGTTCTTTTGGGTCTTTGCCATGTGTCCACGGCAGCTCTCCAGAAGGGGAGAACAACTTACATCGTACACATGGCGAAATCCCAGATGCCGGCAAGTTTCGAGCACCATTCACATTGGTACGACTCCTCACTCAAATCGGTGTCCGGTTCAGCTCAAATGCTGTACACGTACGACAATGCAATCCATGGATTTTCTACGCGGTTGACGCCAGAAGAAGCTCGTTTACTAGAGAAACAACATGGGATTCTCGCTGTCTTGCCTGAGGTAAAATATGAGTTGCATACTACTCGTACTCCTCAGTTTCTTGGACTTGACAGAAGTGCTGATATGTTCCCCCAGTCGAACTCAGCAAGTGACGTCATAATTGGAGTTTTGGATACCGGAGTTTGGCCTGAAAGCAAGAGCTTTGATGATACTGGGCTCGGTCCCGTACCGAGTAACTGGAAAGGCGCTTGTGAAACTGGCACAAATTTCACTGTGTCAAATTGTAACAAGAAATTAATTGGTGCAAGGTACTTCTCAAAAGGGTACGAGGCTACGTTGGGTCCAATTGATGAAAGCAAAGAGTCAAAATCTCCAAGAGACGATGATGGGCACGGTACTCACACTGCCACCACTGCAGCCGGATCCGTTGTTGACGGCGCCAGCTTGTTTGGCTATGCATACGGGACCGCGCGTGGAATGGCCACTCGCGCTAGAGTTGCTGCCTACAAGGTGTGCTGGATCGGTGGCTGTTTTAGCTCTGATATTTTGGCAGCTATGGAGAAGGCCATCGATGATAATGTCAATATTCTATCAATGTCGCTTGGTGGTGGCATGTCTGATTATTTTAAAGATAGTGTTGCAATCGGCGCTTTTGCAGCAATGGAGAAAGGGATTCTCGTCTCTTGCTCAGCTGGAAATGCCGGTCCGACGTCGTACAGCTTATCCAACGTGGCTCCATGGATAACTACAGTTGGTGCAGGCACGCTAGATCGCGACTTCCCTGCTTTTGTTAGTCTTGGCAATGGCCAGAACTACTCTGGTGTGTCACTTTATAAAGGCGAAACTTTGCCAGGAAAAGTACTGCCTTTTGTTTATGCTGGTAATGCTAGTACTGCAACAAATGGGAATTTGTGCATGATGGGTACTTTGATACCAGAGAAAGTTTCTGGCAAAATTGTGTTGTGTGATCGTGGAGTGAACGCTAGGGTTCAAAAAGGAGCTGTGGTGAAAGCAGCTGGTGGCTTAGGGATGGTTTTGGCAAACACTGCAGCTAATGGTGAAGAGTTGGTGGCTGACGCACATATGTTACCAGCCACTTCAGTTGGTCAAAAATCTGGAGATGTTATTAAGAAATATTTGTTTTCAGATCCTAAACCGACTGTAACAATTTTTTTTGAAGGAACCAAAGTAGGTATTGAACCATCACCAGTGGTGGCAGCATTCAGTTCTAGAGGGCCTAATTCTATCACTCCGGAGATACTAAAGCCTGACCTGATTGCGCCAGGTGTCAACATCTTGGCAGGATGGTCGGGAGCGGTGGGTCCTACTGGTTTGGCAACGGATTCCAGGCGGGTGCAGTTTAACATCATCTCAGGAACATCAATGTCTTGCCCACATGTGAGTGGGCTGGCAGCGTTGCTCAAGGGGGCGCACCCTGACTGGAGCCCAGCAGCTATTAGGTCAGCTCTAATGACCACAGCCTATGTTGTATACAAGAATGGCCAGAAACTGCAAGATATTGGCACAGGAAAAGCATCCACACCTTTTGATCATGGCGCTGGACATGTTAATCCTGTGTCAGCCGTTGATCCCGGATTGGTGTATGATTTAACTGTTGATGATTATCTGAGCTTCCTATGCGCGCTAGACTACACAGAGTCACAGATTACCACCCTTGCAAGAAGGAATTTCACATGCAATGCTAGTAAAAAGCAAAATCTCAGTGACCTCAATTATCCTTCTTTTGCGTTCAATGTCGACACAACGATGAGTAGTGGCTCAACTGTGCTGAAGTACCCGCGGACGCTGACCAACGTGGGCTCACCAGGGACTTACAAGGTGTCTATATCATCGCAAAGCCCTGAAGTCAAGATAGCAGTTGAGCCAGCAGTACTGAATTTCAAAGAAGTGAATGAGAAGAAATCATACACTGTTACGTTCACTGTTAGCTCAATGCCACCAAATTCAAATAGCTTTGGTCGGCTTGAATGGTCCGATGGGAAACACATTGTCGGTAGTCCCATTGCCGTTAGCTGGACTTAGTGGGGAAAAATAAAAGTGGTAATAGGGAAAGGTGTTGTTGGTTCGCTCAAAAGTGTGAGTGAATCATTGTTGTTTCTAGCTTTCAATCAAGAATTTCTCTTGTTCTCCAGGAGAAACTTAGCTGCGTCTAGTGTTTGATGTTGTTCTCTGAGGAAGGAAACAAAGACTACCAAAAAATGCGGGTAGCTTTCTTACTCAGTGTACAGTGTTGCTAGCCATATTATGTATGCATATGCCCGCAGGCACTTGATGGTTGAACACCAAAATTCAATATATATGTATCAAGAACTTCTGCTTTTCTTTCAAAATCTTTTAAAACTGCATTTTGAACATTATGCTGGATTAGTATATGAATCAGTAAAATGTCTATGTCCATTTTTTCAACACATCCTTTTATTGGATTAGCTGCTGATCATATCTACTGCTGCAGAGTCCAGAATATCAATCAGAACTCGCAGGCCATCAGACAAATCAAGTACTAGACAAATTGTACTGTTGCTAACCTGGATTACCTAATTTAAGCCTCATATTTATCTTGAAAAATAATGAAGTCAGAGTCAATATTAATCAAATATAATGTTTATTATCGGTCTATAACAAAATAAAAGAGGTTTTTTTATAATTATTATTATTAAAAAGAATTAGATAAATCTTTCATTATGTCTGTTGATTTCTATAATTTATTACACACTTTTAATACAAATTTAAAATACAATAGATGCAGACTTAAACTTTTGACCTCTGTTTTTATTCAAGTAAATAAACAATAGTTTTATTATAAAAAAAAAAAAAAAAGTGTTTTATATTTTAGATCTGCTTTTAAAAGTTCTGATAATTAGATAAGCACATGGTTTTCACATCAATGTTCCTTGCTGCGCGAAACACGTTGAGGAGATACAATTATTGACTGATAATTGATGTAGGGTCGCAGTACAGCAATGTCTAAAGTGATTTGACAACAAATGAAACGATCACGTTTAGTATATGATTACGTATGTACTTAAGTCTTAAAAGTATTTTTTTAAATAAAATAATTTATTAATACTTTCCAGAAAAATATCTTCGAACAAACCCTTTACTTGTAATTGAACATGAATATATTAGAGTAAAGGCACTTCTTTACCTTTAAAAATAAATCTCTAACCACATGAAACAACACATTATAATTTTAAAATTAATATAAATATGAAAATATTTGATATAATTTAATGGTGTGTTTAAAGTTTGGACAGGAATAACGAAACTATTTATCTTCAATCATATCTTTTATATAATAATGTGTTAATAATTAAAAAATATATTTTTTTATAAAAAATTAATTATTTTAATATTTATCCTAAAGTTACGCGTTAATTATAATTATATTTTTAAGACTATCTTTTTATAATTTATTTTAAATCATATTTTATTATGCGATTGCCACGTTACTGTGAAAAGCAACACGTAGCCAACAATGTGGCAGAGTTATAGCTGAAGAGAAAATGGTATATGAGAAGCTAGCAACGATGTGAAGAGAAAGCGAAAATGGAGAAGAAGCAAGAGGAGCAAACTGGTAGAAAGCCAGCTGAGACTGAGAGTAGTGAACGCAAGGGAGAAAGCTTGGAGGGGATCCCAATGGAGGATAGCCCATATGTGAAATACAAGGACTTGGAGGACTATAAGCGCAAGGGTTATGGAACTGAAGGCCATCAACAACCAAAGCCTGGCCGTGGGGCTGGAGCCACCGATGCCCCAACTCCTTCTGGTGCCGTTGTCTCATCCACTGATGTCATTAACCGCCAAGGAGTCCCTTAAGTTTATGAAATTGTACGTTGATGATCACAAGCGTGAGGGCACCGGCACCTTTTTGCAATTTAATGCCTGATCGATGTTGTGACTTGAGTTTTTCAAAGTAATTTTTGTGCATGTACGTAGTTTTTGCAATTATTGCAATCTTGTTTGACATCTATCGCCAGTGACTGCTGGACTAGCTCTTAGGATACCCATTAATTTCTTGCTGCTTGTTGGTGACTAAAAAGCAGGACTAATGGTGGAGGTGATCGACGTTAATTTGTATGATTTCATATTCAAAACTTTTAACAACGAAAGAAGATTTTATTGTGGTTAATAACAGAAGTGTGAAATTGTGGAAGGATTCAATCAGTAATTACAGTTTTATTTTTTGCAATTTCCAGTGCTTTTCTAGGCGACCGCTCAGTTTTATATCAAAAGAAATTCTTTACCTGCCTGTGGGGCAAAGGCAACATCACCTTTACAGAAGAAGAAAGAGATAAGAGTTCCATTCTGTCATTCACTAGCTAGACATTATTTGACCCACAGAAATCCACTTTCAAGATTTTAACAATTATATGTTATAATTACTACACATTGATACATTATTATCTACTATTAAATTTATTGTCTTTTTATATTTCACTTTTTTTTTTCACCTGGTAATATTATTCTTATAACTTCTACATTGTTAAAATTCATCGAGAACATTTCTTAGTAATGTAAGGAATCTCCTCAGAGAATTAAGTGAAGTATCAATAACCACTTTTTTTGGGACTACAATACTGGATGGATGGTGTTATTAACTCAATATTATTTGCTGGAACTTAGATCAAAAGATTAAATTTAAAAAATAAAATAAAATAAAATTAGAAGGGTCATTATGTCTCGTATTTTAACCAAGTGAAGTCTCCTGGTCTTCTATGAGGGGTAAATTTTGGGGAAATTTGCAAAATAGCCTGTTTGGAGGGGGGTCTTTGAAAAATAACCTAGCTCCCATGTTACTCTCATTTATCTAACCCTCATCAGTGATATCCCCTTATATTCCTTATTTATCCTCACATTTATTTTTATAAAAATCAAAAAATTTTAAAAAACTGTAATCGCATGATACTATTCACGATACTGTTCATAGTACTAACGGTTCGGTACTATTCACAATACTGTTCATAATACTGTTCACTGACGGTCTCCAGAAAAATAAAACTGATAGTCCAGATTCAAAAGAAGTGAAACTGACAGTCCGATACTGTTCACTAACGATCCAGGGGTACTATTCTATTTACTATTTATTGACTGTCCGGATACTGTTTACTGATGGTCTTGGTACTGTTTACAGTATTGTTGTGTGGTTTGTTTGATTTTTATAAAAATAGATGTGAGGGTAAATAAAGAATATAAGGGGAATATCATTGTTGAAGGCTTGGTGAATGAAAGAAACATGGAAGCTGGATTATTTTCGAAGACCCCCCCTCTAAAAAGGCTATTTTGATTCCCGAAATTTTAATCTTAATAATTTTGGAATTAATTCTTAAATAAAAATTACATTAGAAGATAATTCTATCCACTTTTAACATGGGCCCAATGGAAAAGTTGGAGCATATGAATTGGCCAATGGTGCGAGAAACAAAACAAAATGTTGGGCTGTATGGATGGACCATCTCACGTACCTTCAAATCAAAACAAAAAATCCTGGGCTCAACCAAATGGATGGACCATTTCCTTAATGATCACGCGCAGATAGCATCTCAATTTTCTCAATTTTATTTATTTATTTATCCGAGGGGTCGTATAAGATGGAGTTATAAAAATTCGAAAATATTACAAACATGGATCAAATCTAAAGGAGATCGTTGAAAAGTGACATATGTTTACATAGCCTTTTACTAGAGCTCCAAAAATGTTTATAGTTGAGTGTTCGACATGTTAAAGGTGTTCAATATTGTTTCTATTAAGCATCTTATATTAAATAGGTTGTGAGTCTAAATTTTTTGATCAAATTTTATAACAGTTTCTAAATTTGGGTCATTTTTTAGTCATAAAAAATTCTCTTTAAATGTCCTTCTTAAAGTACACACAGTATTAAATTTATTTAAATATTAAATCTTATTTAAAATATATTAATAATTTAAGTAACATTTATAATCAAAATAAAATAAATAAATTAATATTTGTTTACATAAAAAATAAAACTAAAACATAAGTTTTATTGAAAATTTGATGAAATAGGTTATATATTCAATATATATATATATATATATAAGAAACCAGGAATTTATATGTGAACTTTTCATTTTTATAAATATTTTTTCTTTTAAATAAAATAGCAATACTTATTTTTATTGGTTAAATATCTTATTTTTGAAAAATAATTACATTTTTTTATTAAAAAAATTCTATAAATTACATCAGAAAATAATTCTATGTACTTTTAACATGGTTGAAATTGAAACGTTGGATGATGGAACATATGAGTAGGCAAACTGTGCAAGAAACCAAACAAAATATTGGGCTGTATGGATGGACCATCTTACCCACCTTAAAATCAAAACTAAATATTCTGGGCTCAATGGGATGGACGGACCATTTCCTTAATGATCACGTGGAGATAGCATCTCAATTCTCAACATGTTTATGTAATATATTTTTTAATAATTTATTTAAGGGGTAAAATGGTAAACAAGATGGATTTATAAAAACCTCGAAAACTCTCCATATAAATCCTTCTTAAAGGACACACAATATCAAACGTTATCTAAAACATATTAATACCTGATTTTTTGTATGGATCACTTGTTTCATCAAAATTTTGATTAAAAAATTATGTTTTAATTGTATTTTTCATGTAAACAAACATTGAATTATTGCTTTTTTTATTATATATAAAATTTTCATTTTTATGACAAATTTATGTTAAATACATTGTAATATATTGATTTTTCTTAGTTTATAGATTTATTTTTAAATTATTTACATTTTTTATAAAAAATCAATAAATACATTATTTGGGTTAAGTTTTTCAGAATAACAATATCACACATGATAGATAATATTAACAATACTTTCAAAATTAACGGTTCCATCATAGGATTAATATTAGAATTATAAGGCTTTACTACTCTAAGATACAATCAAATGCTCACAAGTCACTGTAAGACATTGAGTGGCCAATTGTCCCATTAAAGTTTCAAATCTCATTAAATTGACAACATATTTGTGGTTGTTCACTACTAGAATCACCATTACGATAACCATCAGTAATAAAAATAAAAATACATATTAATACATTTGAGCTATTCTTAAATTAATTTGAGTGTAGTACTCCAATCAAATGCTCATAGTCAATGGTGGACATCCACTAAAGTTCTAAATCTTTTTGCATTTAATTATTGACCCCACCTAGTTCTTTAACTTAGGGCTGAGTAAGGGTCCCAACTTGACAAAAACTTAAAATCCAAGGGTCAGAAAAAATGAAATTGAAGTCAGGTTTTGGTAAAAATGAATGCGGCGGATTCTGGTTGATCGGGTTAAACGATGTTGAGTTTTTAACTACTTGAATCGGGTTTAATTCATTTAATTTTATATAATAAATAATTTTTTTTACGTAACACATATAAAAGGAGACCTAGCTTAGTAGTAATCTTGCAAATCTTATTGACCTGTTGACATTGAAAATGTATTGAACTCATTATTCAATTACCAGTTTTAAAACTTGTATCTCTAAGCCTATGCATTCGTAAATGATGAAATGAGAGAGATCATTGAAGTGATGAAGGCAAAAGATATTGAAGATTACACGAGACCGGGCAACTTGGTGTTGAAGATAAACAAGATTTTAGCCATCTCAGGGCCATTACTCACTGGCATTGCAGCGGTAGGGTCTGCTTTCGTGGGTTCTAGCCATGGATCATGGGTAGTGGTTATTGAAAGGAGATGTTTTATCCCTTCGGATGTTAAGTTTGATATAAGCAGTTAAATTTGGAGGGTTAGTGTTAGTTTTCGAGTCATCAAGATGTTGTTAATTGTAGAAAATCTTTGGAGAGCCAAAAGAAACTATCCCGTGGGGAAAGATCAAAGTTTTCCAGCTTTATATCCAACAGAAACTCTAAGCAGGATATATGTGTATGTATCCATTGTAGCCATTATTTGCTGGTGGGCTTGTTACAAGATCCAAATCCAATATCTATAAAAAAAACTTTTGTGGGCTTTTTCTACAATTAATTTTATAAATAACTGGTTATTTGCACTCATATATATATATATATATTAATCATTAATCTATTTTAAAAAATATATTTTTATAACAAAAAATATTACATATAGGAAAATAATTAATTTAACACAATTTTTAATATAAAGTAATTGAGCATACATACGTTTTGAGGTCTTAAAAAACTTTAAGAATATTGATATTTTATAATTAAACCACTTGTCAACCAAAAATTAAAAAAGTTTAATTATTTTGTATTACCCGTAATTATATTTATAATTACCCTTTAATAAACATTTACCTCATTTTATCAATTTACTCTATGTATCCATGAAAAATGATTTTCTTCACATACTGGCTAGAGCAAGAGTAATCATTATAATTTCTTGAACGAATTTTAAATATGGACCAAAACTAAGGTACTAGTTGAAAAATGACCCACATTTGAAAAATTTAGATGTTATGATCTTTTGCTCGATATTCGATAATGTTAGACATTAAACATAGGTTGATCAATAATATTGAACAAGCTAGTGTGTAACATCCGATAGTGTGCAACAGCTATGGATTGTCAAATATTAGATGAGCAATAACATTCTATAGTTTTCGATAGTATCTTTGTCAAACGTCCAATGACAAATGGGTCATGGAGTCAAAGATTTTAAAAAATGTGTTATTTTTCAATAAGGTACCCCAATTTTGGTTATTTTTTTAAGGAACCCTAGTTTTTTCTATTTTCTCACCATCGATTTTACCTATGACTATTGAGAAATTTGGGAATTACGGAGAAAAAACCAAATTGAAAAGGCATTAAAGAAAAATAGTCTATCCTAATAACTTTTGGATCTACCTAGTTAACCTTACCTTAAATATTATGAAAAAAATTAACGGACTTAACGAGCTTAACGGATGAACAAATGAAATTGACTAGTGGAACCAAAGATTATTGAGACATACTAGCTTTCCTTAGCATCCCTCCAATCTGGTTATGTCTCCATAATTCTTGAGAAATTTGGACAGCCATTATATATATCACTTCCATTTTTCCTTTGCCATGCATTGCCAAGGTTCCAGGGCTTGGGCAATGATTTTGCCATCTTGTTCAAGCACTACCCAATTTCACACAGCCGATTGAACTGGTGAGTGAACTTACTTTACATGAAACAAAAACTATTGGAATGCTTCTGTTCTGCCCTCACTTTATATCTCATAAAACTCCATTTTAATTTTTTTTTGGCAGAACCCCAGTGTGGAACGAGAGAAAATTTATTAAAAGAATCAGAAGAAAAACGACACGTAATCATGGGAGACATAATGAGTTTTACCCCGGAAGAGCATCAAACAAATGAAAAAAAAAATGCCAACCAATGCAGCTGAAAGTGAGAGTGGTGAACACAAGGGAGAAAGCTTGGAGGGGCTCCCAGTCGAGGACAACCGAAGCCTGGCCGTGGGGCTGGCACCACCGATGCCCTAACTCCTTCTGGAGCTCCTGTCTATCCACTGATGTTAATAACCGCCAAGGAGTCCCTACTGTCCCTTAAGTTTATAAATTGTGCGTTGATGATCACAAGCGTGAGGGCACCGGCACCTTTTTGCAATTATGCTAATGCAACTGAGGGCTGAGGCAATAATTAATGCCTGATCGATGTTGCTGTTTGGTGGACTTCAAAACTTTTAACAACGAAAGAAGATTTTCATTTTTGGTTAATAACAGAAGTGTGAAATTGTGGAAGGTTTCAATCAGTCATTACAGCTTTATTTTTTTACAACTTCCAGTGCTTTTCTAGGCGACCGCCCAGTTTTATATCAAATGAAATTCCTCACCTGCCTGAGGGGCAAAGGCAACATCACCTTTGCAGAAGAAGAAAGAGATATAGTTCCATTCTGTCATTCACTAGCTAGCCATTATTTGACCCACAGAAATCCACGGTCAAGATTTTAACTATTATATGTTATAATTACTACACATTGATACATCATTTTCTATTACTAAATTTATTGTCTTTTTATATTTCACATTATTACGTACCTTAAAATCAAAACAAAATATCCTGGGCTTAATCGGAATGGATGGACCATTTCCTTAATGATCACGCGGCAGATAGCATGTCCATTCTCACATTTATTTATTTATTATTTAAGGTGTCAAATAAGGTGGAGTTATATAAACTCAGAAAATATTACAAAGATAGATCAAATCTAAAAGAGATGGTTGAAAAGTGATGTGTTTAAAAAATTTAGATATTATAACCCTTTACTCAATCTCAAACAATGTTTATAGTTGTCTGTTCGACATCTTGATTTTGTCCAACAATGTTTCTATCGAGCATCTAATATTAAATAAGTCATGGCGTCTAAATTTTTTAAAAATTGGTAAAACTTTATTGAGGAATCTAAATTTGGGCATTTTTTTAATTATCCCTATAAACTTAAAAAATTCCCTTTAAATATCCTTCTTTAAAGTACACCGAGCATTAAATTATTTAAATATTAAATCTTATTTAAAATATATTAATAATTTAAGTATTAAACTTTTATAATAAAAATAAAATCAATAAATTAATGTTTGTTTACATAAAAAATAAAACTAAAACATAAGTTTTTATAAAAATTTTGATGAAACAGGTGATATATACAAAAAAAAAATCATATTTTTATAATAAATCAGGTATTTATATATAAACTTTTCATTTTTAGAAATATTTTTCAGTTAAATAAAATAGCAATATATTGATAAATACATTATTTGAGTTAACTTTTTTAGAATAGCAATATTAAAAATGATATATAATACTAACATTTTAATTCAACCTAACAAAACTTTTCATGTCATAATTGGTTAAGAAAAGCACACAAATACTGGCCAACATTTTTGCTGTTGTTCACCATCATGATAACCATCAATAATGCCAATTAAATATTAATTATGTACTTAGATATATATTCTTTAGT
Source organism: Bursera palmeri (assembly GCA_026225775.1). Classification (NCBI taxonomy): domain Eukaryota; kingdom Viridiplantae; phylum Streptophyta; class Magnoliopsida; order Sapindales; family Burseraceae; genus Bursera; species Bursera palmeri. Next base: position 17,992 of record JANKKB010010198.1, read on the forward strand.
CTAATCTTTTTATCTTTACGTGGATGAAATCGTTTCTCTTCTAAACAGTTTCTTTTGTCTTAACGCAATAATTCACGGAGACAGACAAGCGACAATTATATTCACTTTTCGCATTTTTGGAATTTCAGGAGCTTCTTGCTCCGTTGTGCTCGTCTCTCTCAATAATTTGAGAGGGAGTGAATAGAGAAAACCAGAGATGAAGACGTTGACTTCGGCTATCATTATTCTACTTCTGGGTTTTTGCCATGTGTACATGGCAACTCTCCAGAACAAGAGTGCGACTTACATCGTACACATGGCGAAATCCCAGATGCCGTCGAGTTTCAAGCACCATTCACATTGGTATGACGCGTCACTCAAATCGGTATCCGCATCAGCTCAAATGCTGTACTCGTACGACAATGCGATCCATGGCTTTTCTACGCGGTTGACGCCAGAAGAAGCTCGTTTACTAAAGAAACAGCCCGGGATCCTCGCTGTCTTGCCCGAGAAAAAATACGAGTTGCACACTACTCGTACTCCTCAATTTCTCGGACTCGACAAAAGCGCTGATATGCTCCCCCAGTCGAACTCAGTGAGCGAAATCGTAATTGGAGTTTTGGATACTGGAGTCTGGCCTGAAAGTGAGAGCTTTGATGATACTGGACTCGGTCCTGTGCCACGTAACTGGAAAGGCGCATGTGAAGCCGGTACAAATTTCACTTCATCCAATTGTAACAGAAAATTGATTGGCGCAAGATACTTCTCGAAAGGCTACGAGGCTGAGTTAGGTCGGCCAATTAATGAAAGCAAAGAGTCAAAATCTCCAAGAGACGATATTGGCCACGGCACTCACACCGCCAGCACTGCAGCTGGATCCGTTGTTGAAGGCGCGAGCTTGTTTGGCTACGCTGCTGGGACCGCACGTGGGATGGCCACTAGCGCCAGAGTTGCTGTCTACAAGGTTTGTTGGTTTGGTGGTTGTTTTGACTCTGATATTTTGGCAGCTCTGGACAAGGCCATTGTTGATAATGTCAGTATTCTATCAATTTCGCTTGCTGGTGGGTCGTCTGATTATTATGAAGACAGCATTGCAATTGGTGCTTTTGCAGCAATGGAGAAAGGGATTTTAGTCTCTTGCTCAGCTGGAAATGCCGGTCCGAGATCGTTCAGCTTATCCAACGCGGCTCCTTGGATTACTACAGTTGGTGCAGGCACAATAGATCGAGACTTTCCTGCTTTAGTTACTCTTGGCAATGGCCAAAACTACTATGGTGTGTCACTTTATGAAGGCAATCCTTTACCTGGAAAGTTGTTGCCACTTGTTTATGCTGGTAACACTAGTAATGCAACAAATGGGAATTTGTGTACGATGGCAACTTTGATACCGGAGAAGGTTTCAGGAAAAATTGTGTTGTGTGATCGTGGTTTGAACGAATCAATTCCAAAAGGAGCTGCCGTTAAAGCAGCTGGTGGTTTAGGCATGGTTTTGGCAAATACTGCAGCTAATGGAGAAGAGTTGGCCGCCGAAGCACATTTATTACCAGCTTCTTTAGTTGGTCGAAAATCTGGTGATGCTATTAAGAAATACTTGTTTTCAAATCCCAAACCGACTGCAACAATTTTATTTGAAGGAACCAAAGTGGGTATTGAACCAGCACCCATGGTGGCAGCATTTAGCTCTAGAGGTCCCAATTCCTACACTTCAGAGATACTAAAGCCAGACTTGATTGCACCAGGTGTCAACATCTTAGCGGCATGGCCAGGCTCGGTGGGTCCTACTGGGTATGCAACAGATACTAGGCGAGTGCAGTTCAACATCATCTCGGGAACATCAATGTCTTGCCCACACGTGAGTGGGCTAGCAGCATTGCTGAAGGCGGCGCACCCGGAGTGGAGCCCTGCAGCTATTAGGTCAGCTCTCATGACCACAGCCTATGATGCATACAAAAATGGCCAAAAGCTACAGGATATTGGTACAGGAAAAGCATCCACACCTTTTGGTCATGGCGCTGGACATGTTGATCCTGTATCAGCCCTTGATCCAGGATTGGTGTATGATTTAACAGTTGATGATTATTTGGGCTTCCTCTGCGCGCTAAACTACACTGTGTCGCAGATTAACGGAGTTGCTAGAAGAAATTTCACTTGTAAAGCTACCAAAAAGTACAGTCTCAGTGATTTCAACTACCCTTCTTTTGCTGTCAATATTGACACAACCCAGAGTAGTGGCTCCACTGTTGTGAAGTACAAGCGGACGCTGACCAACGTCGACTCTTCAGGGACTTACAAGGTGTTTATATCATCGGAAAGCCCTGAAGTTAAGATAGCGGTTGAGCCAGCAGTGTTGAGTTTCAAAAAAGTGAATGAGAAGAAATCATACACAGTTACGTTCACCGCTAGCTCAATGCCACCCAATACGAATAGCTTTGGTCGGCTGGAATGGTCCGATGGGAAACACATTGTTGCTAGTCCCATTGCGATTAGCTGGACTTAGTAAGAAAAATAAAAAGAGGGTCGAAAAAGGTTTTAGTTTTCCAGCTTTATATCCAACAGAAACTGGCAGCTGGGAATATATGCATGTGTCCATTGCAGCCATTGTTCGCTGATGGGATTATTCAAATCCAATGTGTATAAATAACTTTTTTCGGCTTTTTCTACAATTTATTCAAATCCAATGCATGCAATGCAACACAAAGTCAAGAAAATGTAAACCTAAGAAAACCAACACATCTTGTTGTGTAAAACAAATTAAATCGTATGGTAGATTTTGCTAGAAGCCAAACTGATGTTAACCAATTTATCAGCAGCTTGTTACCTTCACAATAAATGTGTTGAAACTTAATATTCATTTTACCAACAATAATGTTGCAGTTAAACTATTTAACATACATCTACCAAGAAGGAAGATAGGATGATAAGATGGATTCGAAGAAACAGTTGATAGCAAATATATGTGAAGTTGGCTCTCATTTGGGCTTTTGACAAAGTCCCACATTGCTTGTATAAATCCTTGGGGTTGGCTTGAGT
>JANKKB010010210.1:0-24869 GCA_026225775.1 Bursera palmeri
TCGGGTGTATTTAAACTAAACCTAAACTGGTCCTCTCTTACCTCTTTTACGATCGTTTAGTTTTCCTATTAAAACTTACAAATAACAGAGACCTTGAGGCTTGAGAGAGAAACCTAGTTTTCTCATTGAAGGCACAAGACAATTTAATTATTCCCCGTAAGAGAATTGCCTACGAGTGTTGATCATGAAACAAGGTATGTTATTTAATTTATGCAATAGTGAGAGATTAATTGTTCTAAGATCTTAGGATTTATRTGTTTATTGATCAAGATTACGGATTACATAATTGATCTGTAAATCTTATGCTTRATCTTACATAAAAAGCTCATAGTTACAAGGGAATCCCACATGATTTATTATTTTTTATGGACAATGCGTTACATGTAGTTGAGCCTTGATAAATTAAAATCATCAAGAGGGACCTAGAGTTCTTAGCAACAACCAAATAAAAACAACTATCTATGTGACATTAATTTGCATACGTCTAAATAGGCAAATATAATCATACCTTTTAATATTGCTCGTGATAGGAAACTCAAGTGGGAACTTAAATATCAGCTAATATTCTTTAACCATTCTTTTAACTTATCTTTAACCGGATTAAAGTATCATGATATCTTATGATATGACCTCTCTACAAAATGTTTTGAGGGAAATGTTTAAACTGGAAGTTTTGATGTTCTTGTTCTTATCATTGTTTTTAAAAGTGCTTAAATATGACTACTTCATTTTGTGCTTTAAAATTAAAGGAAAATGTTGTGTCTTCTATTCTGATGAGATGTCATAGTTGAATTGCATTTGGAGTAACCTCCTGAAATATGTCGATATCTTGGAACTGAATTGCCAAGCTCCTCCCAAGAAGAAACTAAGTACATAAAAGGCAGTATCGATTTCATTGGCGTCATCCATTACTCAACTCTATATGCCATGGACTGCGTCTATTTCTGCTTGTATTTTAGAAGGCAATCTGCAATCCAAGGCTTTGTGAACACCGCCGGAGAACGAGATGCTGTCACAATAGGAGATCCAGTGAGGTTAACATGATTTGAGTATATAAATTTTCTAGCTATATTCCTCTCTTATGCTGCATAGAAAGAAAAACAAGTTTCACGTACTTCTATAATCTGTTTTTCCAGCAAGATTTATAATTTAGTTTCTGGCAGACTGGGAATCCAGTATTCTTTGTGTTTCCTCAAGGCATGGAGAAACTCCTTAACTATCTTAAGGAAAGATAGAAAAACATGCCCATATATGTGACAGAAAATAGTAAGCAGGACATATACACATCTCCAGAATGTCACTAGAATAGTTTTTATTTTTATTTTATCATTAACCCTCTTAACATGAGTCTTTCATGGCATATGTTCTTGAATTGATAGTCAATTTGGCCACAAAAGCAGACATAACTAACTTGTTAAATAAAACAATTTTTACTTTTCCTATATTTGATGGTTTTCAAGTTTGAACTGAAAGCAGTTAAAGACCAAAACAGAGTAAAAGGCAATTTGTCTTCTTATTCAGCAACTAAATTACTTCACCCATTTATAGGGAAATTCCATCTAGTTTATTTGGATAATCATCAAAACAAAAAATCCCAAAAAATCAGCAAACTGAAACGGTCAAGCACAAAACGCACTCAGCCTCTCTCCAGCTATATTATTGCTGAAGACCAGGTCACAAACAGAACTGGTTTGTTATTCCTAACACTCTCCTTCAAACTAGGACTGTTTGTACTCTTCTTCACTTCGAACTTCCTTCATTCCAAGCAGACTTCTCATCGCAGTAAAACTCTTTGATTAGCACTTAAAAGTGTATGTTTATTAAGAGTTTAAATCATTGTTTTTACACTTTAAGTGCTATTAATGNAAACTGAAACGGTCAAGCACAAAACGCACTCAGCCTCTCTCCAGCTATATTATTGCTGAAGACCAGGTCACAAACAGAATTGGTTTGTTATTCCTAACAATATTCATTGCAGGATATTGACCACCTAGGCAACAGAATTGACAAGTGAAGGACTTGCTACAGGATGTCAAGCGAATCAAGTACGACAAAGGCTACCTTGCTGCTTTGGCTAAAGCAATAAGGTGAGAATTTGATGGATTATTATTCTTGTAAATACATAACCATCAACATAACAAAGAAGGTCATGGATATGGTCATAAATATCAAAGACGAGCAATAATTCCGGACAAGTTTTTCCTAATGAATTTTCAATTATTAAAATTTGACATGGATAAAGTTATAAAGTTGTAGAATCCACCAGATTGGATTGGGGCCAGATGCGTGAAGATAATGTTCAATTATTGCAGATGGGTTGCAGTTTGATTATCTCGGCTAGGCTAGTGGCCAGGCTAGATCTATCTTATCTCCATGCTTGTTTGGACCCAGTAGGAAATCACCTATATCGAACCAGACCACCCAATTGAACTGAATCGGATCAGTTTTAGTTATAAAAAATTTTTATTTGATGTAACCTGTAAATTTCTTCTATGAACTTCACAGATTATGTAGAATGTAATAAAATTAAATTGACAGGAATGGAGCTGATGTTCGAGGATATTTTGTTTGGAGCCTGATGGACAACCTGGAATGGGCCGATGGTTCCACGACTACCTTTGGACTATACTACGTTGATCGCAGAACACTTTAGAGGATTCCAAAGCTTTCTGCCAGGTGGTATAAGAATTTTCTCACCAATGTCAATGCTGGTCACAATGATGAAGAAGATTAGTTCAGTATAAACTCCTTCAAAAAGAATAGTTTCAGATATGGTCACTAGTTCAGAGAATGAAGGAATAGAAGTCTATTGGTAATTTTTGTGATGATAATATGGCAAATGGAAATTAATATTTGCCATCTTGTTCTGAACTTTTACTTCACCATTTCTTGTGACAATGAATGCTTAGAGTTTATCCTGGTTGATCAATGCAGTTGGACTACTGAAGTTGAATCCAATTCTGGAGATAAATTAACTCAAAACATTCCTGTATTGTAGGAGACAAAAAAGAATGAAATTCTGGAAGTAAAACAACAAAATTTGATCCCAAGTGTGACTAAATTTCATCTAATTAAGAAGCAAAGCACAAGAAGAATTTGACTGTGTTACTTCTCATCTATTCGGTATAGCTTTAGAAATAGAGGGTTGAGGAATTGCAATGACCATGGCTAAAATTAATTTATGAAGAAAATTGATTATCATTATATACTTGAACGATGTGTACCAGGAGAGGGTATGGTAACACATACAGTGAGAAGAAAATAAATTTTTTCCGTATATATGCATCCAGCGAATAAGGATTCACGTACATTATATAAACGGCGAATCTTTATTAACTTGACATATATTGATTTGATGTATATGCAGTATAGAGACCCTTTTCTAATTATAAGGTTTTACCATCATTTATAAATAATTAATATACAGATTAAAGATGGTTAAAATGATCAATAAATCCATTTGCTTATCTGCATTCTCTCAAAACTGTGGTCCAAGATTCCGTAATTTAATGCTTCAACTGAAATCGACAATCACCATATTGCAGTCATTTCTGATCAAGAAAAATCCAGAACCCTGTAGGAGCTGGAAGACTGTTAGTTGAGAATGGTGGATTCGTTTCTTAATAGTCATTTTATGCAAAAAAATAAAAATAAAAAATAAAAACTGTGGGCGCAGCTGATAAAATAGAGTGAATGTAATTTCGTATTCAGTTCAAACTCTATACAAACCTAGCAAGATAATAATAATTCATCATCAAAATTTTAAGTCATCATTTCACTGAGCTTGCTATGTAGGAAGAGAGAACGTGGAGCTCGCAAAAGCAATTCAGGTAATGCAAGAAAGGGAAAGAGGTAGAAAAAATAATGAGCTTGGGAGCAGAGGTATTTGGGGCAGTTGTGGGGTTGTGGGCAGTATATTTGCGGCCGTCGCTGGTGAGATTCGCTGCGGAGATGGTGGAGGTCATGGGATATGCCTTGAGCAGAATTATGAGAGGCAGGCCTTCTCTTGCTCTCTCTACGTATCTACCCTACTCTTTTTCGTTCCTTTATTAAATTAATTATAGCTCTATAATATTGTACTAACCAGAAGCTGCGTTGATGAGTCACTTCTCATCATCAGAATTGAGGGAGAATAATTGAATATCAACGAGTAAGTATGTTCAAGGCTTTAGAGAACAAACTCTCCATTTTTAATGTCATTTATTGCAGAAGATTTATATGAAGAAGCACTTAACCATTGCTGCTTGTAGCCTTATTGCTTCTTATTATCATTTCCTCTATTGTTTGATACACCTTTACTTGTGGCTATAGATGATTGAAAGAACAAAGGAAAGCGAGAGAGAATCTTGAACATTAATGTCAGAGTGAGCAGCAGCGTCTTTTTCAATTAACTGTGGATGAATATATATTTATTGCTTTCATTGGATTTACCCGAGTCTCACTCATTCATTGACATAATTGACTACAACTTGCTTGACGGGATGACACTTTTTGTTACATAAATAAATAAATTTTATTGAATCAAAGAACAATAACACAATTTATTATCAGACTGTACACTTCAGAGGAAGAGAGAAAATGTACACTTCATGCAGCGCCACCAAATTAATTAAAAAAAAAAAAATTAAACTATTACGTAACGTAATACAAATAAATGAAGAAATAAAGAAATTGCTTTGTATGACTAAACTATATTTTTATTACCAAGCCCAAAAAAACGTATTAGAGAGAGTCATTGAGGAATATTCCTTTCCGGCGCTGCTGTCACTCTCGATCAAGCCCGCGTTTTTGCGGTCGACTCAATCTCAATTAAGCTATTAATCACGATATCTGAAGCACTTGTCACAACTTCCGACCAGTTCCTGTAAGCCCATTTATAAAGACGATTAAAATCATTTTATATGTGAATGCAGACCACCTACTTATGAAATAATACATATTTCAACTTTGCAATAAGAAGATATAAACTACAGTAATTTTTATATTAATGCATTACCCTTTCAAGGAGTCGAACGTGAGCCCTACGGTGTATTTAGCCTCTTCAAGAGCCCAATTGAACCTCTGAATCTCGCTCGCCGGGCATTTTCCGTTGTCGACGACGCGAAGTTGTGACGGTTTGATGTCACAAAATATAGGGATAACCTTCTTCTTGGACTCCATGATGAGAGCCAATTCGTGGAGGCAAAAATAAGAGTCACAATAGTTGGGAGAGAAGACAGTGACACCAACCTTGCAACCCTTGATGGCACTATCGATTTTGTCAAACAGCTTGTCACCTGGCTTCATGTTCTTGTTGTCCAAGAACGGGCTAAGATTCATCCGAGAGAGATGATCATAAAGCAAAGTGGCAACCGTCCGCTTGGTGTCAATCCCTCTGTGGTTGATGAACACGTCACATGGCCGTCTCATAAGGCGATTCGCCAAGCGGTTTTGTTGGTTTTGGCGGATCAAAAATCGGTTCAAGCTGATGGCTGAGGCACGCTGCATGGCTTCTACTAGTTTTTTTCTTTTCTAGTAACCTTTTTTTTCTCTTTTTTTTTGGGGGGGGGTTGGTTTGTTTTTGAGTTGTGTAGATGTTTTTGAGTTGTGTAGATGAATGTTGGATTGATTATATATATACACACACACATATGAGGAGGCTTTGAATGTTCTTAGGCTTAAACTGAATAAGAACATTCATTGTTATTATTACTATGACGACCCATGAACATTTTGAATAAGAATGTATAGGAGAAGATTGAAGATCAAGAGCTAGACGTGTGTTTTGATTTGACAGGGAGCGAAAGAGAACAAAAATGAAAATCTTGACTAGCATCTACGGAAAATTCTTGACCTTCAAATACGCTTATTGACTTTCCTCTTTTACTGAACCCAAACAATATTTTAGGTATATTATAACATGTGGCACATATATACTCCATCTTTTGACGACAAAAATTCCAAATATTCAACCATTGTCGATGGGAAAATTAGCGCACACAAAACAAAATGGACTTTCTTTCAACATCTTTGTCTCGTTCTTTAATTAATTTATATTCCTTCGTTCAAATACCAATAGCTTCAAAGCAATTTCTCTCTGTGTGTGAATCCGTATAATACATCGTACAGAGTACGCTTGCTATATTAATTAATATATACTAGTCATAAATAGTAATCGATCAATTATCATAACAAATATTAGGTCGGTCCTTGTTGTAAAAAATGGTGGAAACTTTTTGGTAATCGAGATTTGAGTGGGGGAAATTTGAGTCAAACTTACCTGATATTGGTTGCTATTTTTATTATAAAACTTTTATTCAATAACTTCTTCAACTGTCAAGATGATACTCATTGAGAATATGCTATGTAATCTTCATTAAAATCTAGTTATATATTATAACCTAAGTCTAATTTAATCTTAAGCCACCCATCAAGCCTAAATTAATTGAAAATGAATGATATATAGGCACCTATATGTGAGGCATGCAAAAAATCACCTAATTTTATCTTTTATTAGATTGAGTGCCCTACTTAATACAATCTCTTTTTCTCTACTTATTTTACGAGTTTAACTCGGTCGTTACGCAAAAGAGAGGTTTAGGTTAGATAACTAAACCTACAACGTCACTCATATAATAATAAAGGGTTAAACTATTATAACGTAATTTGTTTATTTAATTTTTAAACACTTACTCATAATTTTTTATTTACTACAATCTATGGGTGAAAAAGAGAAATTAAAAATTAGTTTTTTATATTTTTTAAGTAACTTTCTCTATCGTTAGATTGAAAAAAATGAATGACGTTATCAAATAATATTAAAACTTTAATTTTTTATTAGTCCTCTTAGCAAATGTAGGCCTTGAACTGGCCCAGTTGTAATAGATTTCAGCCCAACATCGTGGGAAATTGGATCCAGAAAGTGCTTTTTGCATTGCTGCAGCGGGTAGCCTGAGCCAGGCAGTGGGAAAATCAATGGCAATGGCAATGGAGAAATTTAAGAAATTAAGAAAAGAAAAAGGGACAAGGAAATAAGAAAAGATATTGATAACATGTGGTTATCTTCCTAATTTTATACGAAGAAATTCAATATAATACCAAACCATTAAACACGAAGCTTCATTCAATGCGACAATTTATACGCATGCAAACAAATGCCAAAGTTTTTTCACACAGCTGTGGCACCTAACAAATTGTTAATTAGTGCTCAAGTTATAAATAATTATCCATCAGTTACTGACCCTTTTGGCTTAAACTAGAATTAAGCTTACTCATAGTGCAGAGACACACCTGGATCCATTATAGTAGGGTAATAATTGAACCTGTGGGCTGTTCTTTTTCGAATGTGTTAGTGCTTGGATGTGATGGTAATAGCAGTGGTTGCAATCTCATGTCAATAGATAAATTTAGAACAAATGGAGACAGATTGAAGGACCCAGATAAGTGCATCCAGGGTCGGATTGGTGTTTGGTCGCAATCATCAGACAAAATGTCATACCATTGCCAGGTAGCTAAACCTTAGATAAATTGTTTATCATCATAAGCTTCATATCCACCACACAACATATACCGACACATTTCCATTCATTTTATTCATATAAAAAATTAAATTAAATTAAATTACTAACCTCATAACATTATCAGATGAACTACAACTTTTAAATCATGATCAACCCTTGAATCATAATCTTTTAGTCATAAGTACTAGTTCGATAATATTTCAGACCAATAAAATATGATAAACTACATCAAAATTATAAGTTATAAATTTCAAGATTTTGGGACCTTAATGGTGGTGCATCTTCGCTTCAAGTAGAAGGAACCAAGATTGTAAAGTATCTGAAATTTGAAGTTGGAGAAGAGACTTGTCATGATAAAGATCGAAGCAATTAGTAAATAATTTCAAAGAAGGTTGCTACAAGATAGTGATTAACTAATAGCTAGTTGGTTATCCTTTGATTCGTATGAAGACTATTCTTGACATGAACCCACTATAATTGAACTCTAATTAAATATTGCCTGGACCTGGATTGAAACCATCAAGAATACTGATAAAATTATCTGTAGGGTGAGTAGCAAGTAATTTGCAAGGAAAGTTATTATGGGCCTCCAAAAGTCCTTTGAACCCTCCAATAATTCGATTAATTTATGTCAACGGACAGCTCCTTCTGAACCAACAGCCAACAAATTAAGCTCAAAACCATGCCTCATATTAGGCACAATCTATCATTGAAGCTTTTTATCTAAACCATAACTAGAAAGCCATAAGCATAGATGCCTTTATCTAGAATTAGAGATTTACCGTAATTGGTTCTGCATTAACTCTGCTTAAAATTGGTTGGTATGCATGAGATTATTAGCCTTCTTATAAGTTTTGACTTATTCATATACTGATTCTTCAAGTTTTCTCTAAAATTTTCTTTCTTCGAATTCAACATATTAACTATGAAACCCTCAAAAGGGGTACTTTTTATCTATTTTTTACGGTATCGATATATTATCACATCGAAATTTAAAAAAAAAAAAAAAAAAGGAAATAAAAAATATTCTTTAAAAACTTTAGATTATTTCCAAGATATGTATATGGTATTTAACACATCTAAAATATATGTTAGCATAGCAACATTTGGGAATTGTTGTTGCTGTAACATAGAAGAGTGGGAAAGTATGTTCGGTAAAAACAAGCATGTAAGTGTCAAAATGAAAGTGACGAAGATGCTTGGTAGAGTAGAAAGCTGGGTGCCTTGTGGTTGTCAAAACTAGACACTGTGATTATTCTTTGCCCACCTCCTCACTCTACTACACCACTGTTGTGTAATAGATAGTGACAACGAGGCAAAAGCAAAAGCAAAAGCTTGAAATTTCCCTGGTCTCTTAAGCGACAAGGTTACAAAAGTAAACGACCTCTCAACTAACTCAAATCTCTACACAATGAAGCAGTAGTAAGTGTGTAGTAACATATAACATGATACCAATCAGGCAGTCATCCACTCTTTCTGAATTCTGATCTCTCTTAAGTACAAGTGCAAAACCATCACAATCAAGTACCTTAGATTCATTCATTCCATTATCTCCAGTGGGACCACTGATCAGCAAAAAAGAAATCATCAAAATCCAAGCTTCTGAACCTTAATTCAAACTCCCATGTGGCATGTGCAGATGTGCTCAGCTTCATCACCACCTGCTGGCACGTAGTACTGGATACATACATAATATTCTTTCTGTGCCTCCGATGAGAAAGAGTTGACACTCTATGCAGGAACACAACCACCAAGAAACTGAAGAGTTTGTTTCAACAATGCATCACCTGATCTTCTGAACAAAACTCTCTCTAGAACGCTGACTGTGACACTGTCTTATCTCTCTCTATGGACTCAAGAACTCGTCTTGAATATGCTCTATTCCAACTCACTCCCACCAGAACCAGGTAGTCTCGATTTTTATATGGTATGCCGCATGCAGTGTATATATTTGAGAAGTTTTGTCTTGGCTTAATTATGTAATATTGTTAAATGTTTGCGGAACAATGAAGATGCGATCTGGTGATATTTGCTGGTGATTCCAATGAGAAATTGGCGTCTGGACTTCTGGAACCCTTTCTTTCACATTTAAAATCTGCTAAGGATCAGATATTCAAAGGTGGGTATTCTATCACTCTTCGTCCGGTGGGTTCAGGTGGTTCTTGGTTCACAAAAGCCACTCTGCAAAGGTAAAATTGGCTCTAATTACACTTTTTTTGCCAAGTGGGTTTGAGCTCTTAGCTAGATAAATCAACCGATTATAGCATTTGAGTTTACTGCCAGTTTCTGTCTTTGTAATGCTGAATTATTGCATTTCGGTTTCTGTGAAGTTTGTAAGAACTAAAGCTAAATGGATCTAAGCAATTGTTAAAAGACATTTTGTTTAGTGGGTTTGCCCAGATAAAGTCATTGAGGGTTGAAATTTGATGTTAAGTTTCAGAATTGAAAATGTTAGTTAAGTGCTTTCTCAGGTATATCATTGATTTACTGGGTTTAAGCTATGGTGTGTGTGACGGTGGTCAGAAAAATGGATCTTTAGTGCTAGGTGTTAGTGAAGAGAAAATTTGTGACAAGGTGGAAATTTTTAATTTGTATTGGAATTCTGAAGGTGCTTTAAATCTGGGAAAAAAAAAAGGGAAAATACTGCAGACGATCAGTTTATGAATTTGATTAGTTTATCCAGAAACTAAAACTTTGGAACTTCAGAAATTCTAAAATTTACAAAGAATTTGAGTTCAAGATTGGATCCCTGAGTGGCTTATAGTACACAAATTAAAATTCATGAGATCTTAGATTACTTAAAACAAATAAATCAATAAATGTTTGTGAACATTTATGTTGTCTGGATTTACACTGTGCAATTGATACTTGAGTAATAATGGGTAATTTCTGTTTTAACTAAGAGTTATGTCTTTTAAGCAGATTTGTGAGATTTGTTACCACACCTGAAGTTCTTGAGAGATTCGTTTCAGTGGAGAGAGAAATATTGCAGATTGAGAATGAACTGTCAAATGCTGGTGAAGAAGAAGGTATGCTTGCACCTAAGTTTATATACTTAATTGTATTTATTAACAACTTCGAAGCTGATCTATCGAGAAAAGGAAAATCAAAGAATAAAAGAAATGCATCTCCATTAGATTATTCTGTTTTCAACTCTTGGACCAGTCACTTTGAAAGTTAAGATATGAAGATCTTTTGGCCCAAGTTAATTCGAATTCACCTGGTTACTAGGAGTATATTGCAGTATTTGTTACTTTAGAAAGTCAATGAACTATAAGCAATAAAACTTAAGTCTTGTAAATGGCCATAATGAAAGTATAATGGCATAGATGTGATCAAGGGGAATGATTATTATGTGCATGTTAGAGATACGACTTTAAGGCTCGCTGTTAATATTTTGAACTTTTGATGCTGAAGAATTCTGACACCAAAAGAGAAAAATGATGGTATTGAGTATGAAATTTTTCCCCTAATATGGAGTTGGGATTACATTCCTTCACCTGTAAACTGTAAATTGCTGCATTGCCTAGGTGACTCTATGCTAACTTGATTTGACAGGAAAGGAGACCGCTGCAGGAAATTTGCAAAAGTCATTTGCCTCATCAAAGGTAAGTTGTTACTATAAATAAATTGTTTCCTAATGTTTGCTTGAAAGGTCACATCATGATTTTGGTCCTCTGATATTTTGATGCTGCATTTTAGTCGAGAGGTGAATCCAATGGAGCCCCTGATGCTGTGCAGGAAGAAAATTCCAAGTAAATTATCTTATTCTGCAGTTGGCCATATCTGATTACATTATATACTTGATGTATGCATTTATATTCTCATGCATTGATGTTCAGCTGGGAATGATGAACAGGATTCGTCTTCAACGCGTTTTGGAAACTAGGAAGGCTGTACTCTGCAAAGAACAGGCAATGGCTTATGCTCGTGCTTTAGTTGCTGGATTTGAACCAGACTATATAGAGGATCTTATATACTTTGCTGATGCTTTTGGAGCTTTTCGTTTAAGGTAAGGTATAGCTAAATGATTCGGGTCAAAAAAAATTTGTTGCTTAGTGGATTGGCGAAATTATATTGCTTAATTGTAACATGTACGTACTGTAAATTGGGATCTATTGTAGCTTATTTTGCTGAAATATTCAATATACTTCTTGATTTTCATCAATTATTTTATTTCTATATAGTCAATTAAAGAGATATGAATGCTTGTCTTTGGAGCTTTCTGAGTTTAAATGCAGTAATTCTGAAAGAAAATATTGCAGATATATCATACAATATCAGATAATTCTTGTTCAAATCTTTTCCCTTCAAGCTGAAATGTCTATGTCCTATTTTGCTTAGGGAAGCATGCATAAATTTCATGGACTTGTGCAAGAAAAAGAATGAAGATGCACTTTGGATGGATGAAATAGCCGCAATGCAGGCATTCCCTCGTCCTGAATTGCCTTACCTTGCAACATCTGGAATTATTCTTGCCGGTGAAGATAATGATCCTAGTAGACAGACTGGCTCAATAGATGCTTCAGTATTAGACACAAATCATGGAAGTTCGGGCTGTAAACCTGGTATGGATCATTATCCTTCCAAATAATCTTTCAGTTTGTGATGTACGGTACCAGGGAAACTATAAACGAGTAATTTAAATAATCTTAGGCTGTGTATCACACTATAACAACTAATAGATCGATTGTCTTGACCTTGTTTAAACAGGCATAGGAATTGCAAATCATGCTCACAAGATCACTCTATTTTCAAAACTTCACTTAGTTTTTTTTTACTTTATTTGTTGATGAATCTAAAGTAGTTTGGTAAACAATATACACAACTCCTATCCAGAATGTGAATTAATTTCAGGATCACTGTGTTCTGAAGAAATGGCAGATTTTGGACAATGCACATCTGTCCAAGACCTTGAACTTCCACTTTTGTGTTTATCTATTCAAATTTAACTACAGTATGCTATCTACCAACTGAATGGTAGTCAATATTTTTATTGGTAAGAATGGCAATTAATAATCTTGCATTATTTAAGGTTTTGATATCCATTTTTGAGCTCTATGCCCATTGACAGAGACACTAATATAGATGGTTAATCCACTAGACATCTGGTTTATATTTGAAGGTGATGAATATCTTTTGTGCAGATGATAGCTTCTCAGCATCAGCTCAAATGCCCACAGATGGGAAAGCTCAAGTACCAATGTCATGGCCAAACCATTTTCCTCACTACATGCACAATTTTCAAGGCCATCTAATGCAACAAGTGCCCCCATATCAAAGCTACCATTTTCCAAGTATGCAGGTTGCACCTCCATATTATCCAGGGAACATGCAATGGCCTCCAAATGTTGAAGATTCTAGTCTTACTTATGATTGGGAGGTCGATGATCGAAGAAATCATAGATCATCTTCCAGGAATAAGAAGAAATCTTCACGTAGAAATCGAGGAACTTCGAAACAAAATGAAGCCACAGAGCTTAGTGATTCCAGCACTGAAAGTGAATCCAATGATGATGTGCAGAATGGAAAAAAGGATGCTTTGATGGAGCAGGTGCAAAAAAAAAAGAATGGGAAAACATCCTCAAGAAAGGTTGTTATCCGCAATATTAATTACATTACTTCTAAGAGGGATGGAGAAAGGGACAGCAGCTCTGAGGAAACATCTGATGATGATGAATTTATTGATGGAGATACCCTGAAGCAGCAGGTAGAAGAAGCTGTTGGTTCATTGGACAAACATCATAAATCATCCTCACACAACCGTAGAAAACAAGACGGGAGTAAGCATCACAGCTATATGGATGGTTCAAATGTGAAAAATGCAGCTGTAAGTAATTCTGAGAGAGAGAAAAGAAAAGACAACTGGGATACTTTTCAGAATCTTCTCATGAAAGTTGATGATGTAAATACTTTTGGAACAGAACCTCTCCCTATTCACTCACAGGGTGAATATTCCACAAATAAGAGCTCAGAGGGAAGGTCATTCGCATTTGACTTGGAATCTGAGCAGCTAAGAAAAGAAAGAGCAGATTCAAGTGATTTCTTGGTTGCAGCAAAGAGGAATACAGGTAATGAAGGTGAAACACGCATTAAAAACTTGGAAGAAGGTGAAAATACTCACCCAACTGTTAAGAGAAGGGATAGCACATATGAAGACTTGTTATTTTCTCGAAGAAATGAGGATCCAAGGAACTATTCACGAGCGACTTTATCTGATTATACTGCTGCTTCTACTACAATCAAAAGTCAATGTGAAGGAGATTGGATCATTGGCGAGCAACCATATAAATCGAAAAATCATGATCAAAGCTTGAACCTTAAAACATTTGGTGGTGACTATGCGTCAACAATAGCAGGTGACAGTTTCTACATTGAGAAAAATAAGAAAGATGTTCTAGCTGATGACTCTTTCATGATCCAAGCACGATCGCTAGAAAATGATCAATCTGATTCTTATATAAGGACAGACAAAGGCATGGTTACAGACATTATTGGGGCTACATTCTATGAAAATGAAACTCCAGATGTTTCACATGATAAGACAGAAGCTTTTGACACTCATGAACCAGATGACCTTCACATGGTGCTTGGACGTGACTCAGCTGCAGAGTATGCTGAAGCATCTTGGACACCAGAAATGGATTATGAAAATAGCATTGTATCAACCAAAGCCAAGGAAAATAACTCTAATGTTGAAGATAAAATACCTTCCAATGGTAAGGGTACCAGCAGTAAAAATAGAGGTCTTTCAGAGGGAAAGGTTTCAAGTAAAGATGCAAGGTCTAAAGCTTTAAATGGTTCTCTTGGCAAGAGCAAATCTGACATTTCAAGGAGCAAGAAACCAACTTCTGGAAGCAGACCCACAGTTCATAAGAGTAAACTTGAGAAGGTACTAAAACTTAATCTTTGATTCATCCCCTGACACAATGATAGAAGTATACGTTAAGAAACTTTTTTTAGGAAAAAAATACACTATAATATAGGTCCCTTTTATGACAGTTTCAAAGCCTGGTTTTGAGCCTTTCTTTCATTCATTTCTTTTAGGAGCCTAACAGATGTAACAGACAATATAAATGACTTGCAATTTGACATCATTATGACATTAGATATAACAGGTGAATCGTAACTGTTCTTCATATCATTTCCATTGCATGTAGTTGATTTATAGACGCCATGAAATAACACCTCTGTCTCTTATACACACAAACACTTCATTTTGGCTACTGGTGATGGTTCATGATCTATATGTCTCCTATAGGGGCCTATTTTTGGTTTTATATTTTATGAAATTTAAAGGAATTACATCACTATATTTCTATCAATTGTCTATAAATTTTTTTCTCCTTATAAATAGGAAGAAGAGAGTAGGAAGAAAATGGAGGAGTTAAGGATGCAACGCCAGAGGAGAATTGCTGAAAGGAGTGGCACAACTGGTAGGGCAGCCACATTGAAGAGCACTCCAAAGGAAAATAAACCTTCCATAACCTCAAAGAATAATGGGAAGACTGGAGTTCAGTCCCCAACCAAAGAGTCTGAAAAATTACAAAAACCAGTCTTTAGGAGTTCCACCATAGATCGCCTTGCAACTGCAAGGAAAACTCAAAAGGTGTCACCAACTCCAACAAAATCAGACCAACCCAAAAAGGCAATCTTGAAAGCAAATGGTACTACAAACACCATATCCCAGAAAACTGCTGGCGCTGGAACTAAGAAACCTAGTGCCACCAAAATCAAACCTTCAGACAACAAAAATGGCCAAGATACTGTAAATGTGGTACTTTCTCATGACTCTGATCAAGGGAAGAAGGATTGTGTGGATGCAACATCAGCATTACCAACTGAGTCAAAAGCTGCACAAGCACCTCAGTATACTGATGCCATTGATGATTGCAAAGACATTAAGGAGTTACACAGTATTCCTGCAACTGAGAAGATTGAAGAGGATATAAATTCACAAAGAAGTACCTTGGATGATAGAAGTAGCAGTTTGAATATGACTGATGCGCCCTCTGCACAACCAGTCCACTTAAAAGGTGATGAAGAATTATCTAAGGAACCTACAGGTCTTTCTAAAGATACAAAAGTTTCTGAAGATAAAGGTGATATTTCTGAAACGATTGTGCATCCTACACCAGCATCACCTAACAAAGATTTGAATATTTATTCTGTAAATATTGAAGAAAGTGGTGCAATAAACCAAAGTTTGCCCCCTGCTGAAATTTCTGAGATAAAAATCTCAACTCCACCACATAGTGAATTGATGACAGAACAACTCCACTCCAGAAAGAAATGGAACAATGATGGAAACTCTCCCAAAGCTGCCAAAGGGTTTAGAAAGCTTCTTTTGTTTGGAAGGAAAAGTCGAAGCTATTATACCGCATGATTTCATAGACTTCTAGTTTATTTTGTGCTTGCAGCTTGTGTGTGTGCATGCCATTTCATAGTTCCTCTGCCTTAGAATATGGTTTGTTCAAGAGCTGAATTAAGTTGGACCTACCAATTTGTCTATTAATATGCCAATATATGCTACCATATGGCAATTATGGGCAAGGTAGGATAGCTCTTATACATAATAAGGCCTTAAGCGTTTCTGCCATATGAGTCGTAATGTAATTTATGTGAATTTGGTATCTCATAGTTTGAGAGTGTAAACAGGTAATGGCTCAACTTTTTTATTCCCTTTAAATCTGCATTCATATTGCTGATTATTTGTCCAGAATCCCATTAATGAATTTTTGTTGCAATTTTGTTAATTATTTTTGTGGCAGGAGAATTCATCTTGTACTTTGTTTTAGTAAACCAATATGTATTGGGGGTTAAAAGGTTGATCTCCAGGTTCCCAATTCATGAACACATGACCTGGTCTTCTGCCCTTAAACTAAACTTCTTTCATCATGATTATGCCGACCAACTGGGCATTTATTACCAGCTAGCACGTTAAAATATAAACCATATATTATACACCCTGTACTTAAACAACTATACTTGCTCATAGGCCTTAAATAATCTTCAATTGTGACAGGTTTATGTCTGCTCATTTTGTTCTATCTCTCACTCTCTTACAAACAGTGATAACATATCTCGTTTCCATAAATGTGCTAAGTGTCTAACATCTCATTTTCATGCAGCTGCATGTGCTGAAGAAGGATGTAAACAGGTTCCATGTATCTATTTCGCACAAGCAGTGGTGTTTCCGATCTTAAGATTAATTTCATTGCCAAGCGTCAAGTTTAAAGTTCTTGATTTTTCGGTGCCATCCAGGATAAAGACTCTAATGGTAATTACCATCAAGATTTATGGCTATTATGATCTTAATAAAATAGTTTTAACAGCAACAATCTTTTTTTTACATTTGAAAACTCCAGCTTTCTGCTCAGGCTGCTTGCATTTCTCAGAAAAGAGCCTGTAAAGCTGGGGTGACCGTTGGGACAAAACTTGATTGAGTCTATGTATGTTTGTGAAACTGATGAACAACAAAATAATCATTAACAAGCAATTATGGTGTGGACTAATTAACATGAATGAGTACACACACCGACTCAGAACAAGCATGCTCTGGCTATTATATTTATGAACCCACCAGCTGGCATTAATACTGTAGACCAAAATTCTGTCCAAAATCCCGAAAACCCAGTTGAAGATTGTGCTTTTTTAACTTATCTCATCTGAACTAAATTTAATCCTAACTTCATATGGCACCCAGCTCATGCACTGATTGATCCTTCGGTAATTCCACATTGGCTACTCTAGCTCTAGAAGTTCACACTTCTTGAGGCAGCAATTATGTACTAAACTTTGACATTAAGTTCATCAACATCATTGTTAGAAATTAACAAGCCCTAACTTTTATGGATCTGACACATACTCATGTTCATATGTAATTTAAAAGTCACAAACTCATACTAGGGTTGGAAGATGAGATCATAGTGGTTTTCCATCAAAAGTGATGAGATCATAGTAGTCTCCAAAATATCATACATATTTGATATTACACTTGTTCTTAATCATACTACCAAAGATTTGGTTACAATCGAAATAACTCATTACCAAAATGGTGATCACAAATCAATGAGTCTAAACACGTTTTCTCTAATATTTAATGAGTAATTATCATTGGCCACCCTTACCTTTTCCCATTTTTTCACTTATATGGGACGTTTGCCTTTTTTCTCTTCTCTCATCCTTAAGTTTTGAAAAAATCTCTTCTCTAGTCCTCCAGTTAAAAATTATGTTAGTTAACATCTATTAACCTCCATATTCTAATAAATTTATTATTTTACCCTTATTAAGACATAAAAAATTAGTAATTTTTCAAAGACAATATTAAGTTAAATGATCAAATTACCCTTGAAATAAATACCAATATGTGTTAATATTGTCCATGAAAAAGTAATTTTAATATGTGTTAAGGTAATTTGATCATTTAATTTAATATTGTCTTCTAAAAATTAAGTCATTTTTTTATATATGTTAGTAAGGATAAAATAGTAAATTTATTGAAATATATAGGTTAATAGATGTTAACTAACATAATTTTTAACTGGATGACTTGAGAAGAGATTTCTTCAAAACTTAGGGATGAGAGAAGAGAAAAATGGCAAACGTCCCATATGAGTGAAAAAAAAAAGAAAAAGGTAGGGGTGGTTAATGATAATTACTCAATATTTAATATAAGTCATAATTAATTCAAATAGAATGATTTATACTAATCCACCAAACGTAAAATAAAATAAAAGGGAAAAAATCACAGACTACCCTTCTAGTTTCGGAAATTATCAGGCTTAATAAATATACCAAATGTAAAATGAATGAAAGGGAAAAACTCACAAACTACCCTCCTAGTTTCAAAAATTATCAGGCTTATACCAATTATTACACCTAAATGTTTCACAAAAATCATCAACCATATCCCAAATTAACAAAATCTGTTAGTTTGCTTTAATATGTAGAGGTGATTAACTAACAATTTTCTTTTTATTCCTGATTTCAGTGCTTTGCTTTGAAAAACAAAACAGATAAACACATGTAGTTTGAAAAAATGACAAAAATAATCCAAATAAGAGATTGGTAAATGCAACAAAACTTCATCTCCTTCACATCATCTCATTCTTTGCCTGCCACATGAATCCCCAACTCAATCTTAAAAATTGAAAAGATTGGTAGTAATATTCAGTACTCAAGCAAAGCAAGCTTTGGAATAGTGATTGTTAGCAACTATAGCTATAGAAGTCTGTTTTAAGGCTGGTCAAAATTACCCGACCTGATCCGTCGGGTTCAACCCGACTCATCGGGTTTTTGTCGAGTCAGTTCATTAGAGAAACTCGACTTCGGATCCAAAATTTTTAACCTGATCGGGTTCAGATTTTTTTTCGGGTTGGGCCCCAATGACCAGAAACCCGACCCGATCCAAAGCTAAATATTAAAAATAAATTAAAAACACTAAAATTCGAACCCTTTACCTCTTATAACATCTTTGACAAGATTACCACTTGGCTACAACTCATTATGTATATTATATAAACAAATTTTATTTATTATATAAAATTATGTGAATAAACCCGACCCGAACCTGACAACCCAACCAACCCAAACCTAACGGGTTCATTTTTTTCAAAACCCAAATTCGGGTTCAATTTCGTTGACCCGATAGGGTTCAGGTTTTTATCGGGTTGGGACAAACCTGACCCGATCCGACCCGTGTCCACCCGTAGTCTGTTTTATAGAGGTAGGCCAAGTCTTCCATTTCAAACAATTCCGTATCAGAACCGAGCAAAGCAAGCTTTGGAATAGTGAATCCTACAGTTATTTTCTCTTGACCTTTTTGTTTCTTCCAAAACTTTCACAAGCCTTAATCCAGCAACCACTTTCGGAGACGCTGAAATTGACCAACTGAGGAGGAATTCCTTAAATTGGTCCATGAGTCAGTAAAGAGCCTCTCAAGAAGTTCTTTCTTTGACCCACTCAAATACCCATTTGTTGAAGATACGCAATGACTCTTATTTCTTGAATTCGTTTGAATCATCAGCTTTGCATTCTCTTTGCCTCTTCAAAAAGCATAAATTCGACAATTGATTTCAACTTTTCAACCCATGTCGTAAAGATGCTATTAACTCAAATAAATTCAAAATAGAGACTTCAAATAAGGGGAAAAAAATCGAGAGTAAGAGATTGTCATTACTAAAGCTTACTTTAAGTCTGGTGCCTTGACCACATTTGGATAATTCAACTCAAAGCTCATCTACTTTAAATTTGTCTGCATTCTTCTAATGGAGAGATTACTTGAGAGGTTGAAAGCTAATAAAAATTTTGATTTGAATTTTGAAATAAGATGAAGAAGCGATATGACCGGCTCTCAATGGGATAAGCAAATAAAATGACATTATTACCCTTGTATCATAACGTAAAACAAACATCGTTTGAGGGTTGGGGTATGGATGATGAATTTTTTTAAATGTTCGGGTGACCATCATTTTTACGCCCCCATTCCACTTTCAGGTTGCACGTGGCATGAGATAAAGCACTGGATGAACTGTACACAGACTGTACCGTAATGCCAAACCAGGCGATCACAACCCAGAAGACAGCGACAGGCAACTAACACTGAAAGCAAGGGCCCAGTGGTTCTATTCTTCTCAATCGTCTGGTTCACGCGTCACAGTAAAACGTAACACTAGCTGTTGGATCTAACAGGTGCCTCTCAACAAAAGTAAAGCTGTCAACCGTTTGGTAATTTACAAATGCAAGCATCCAATTCTCGTGCCACCGACAATCAATCACATCAGAAAATTACAAAATACCCAGAATACCCTTTTAACTAACTTTTCCTTTCGGACAAGCAAACATGCTGGTCATACTTGCACCTCGTGCGTCCAGGTCTTGTGAGTTGTGCCTTGTGGCTGTCTCAATGGAAACTACCAAAGGCCGTAGTTTGTACTTCCATTTTTCAGTTTATTTTATTTTTTAAGTAGTTCTATTTTAACNATGTGATTTAGATTTTTTCCATAATTTATTTTTTTCTTAAAAAACTTATAAAATATGGTTTCAAATATATTTCTAAAAAGAAAAGATTAAATTTTTAACTTAAGTATTGATAAAAAATTTATAATTTGATAATTATCTATATAAATAGGGTTACTTAGTTGCATGGATTGTTGTATTTAAAATTAATTTGTAGAGTATCTCCTACAAAACAGATGTAAAAAAAAAAAAAAGGGAATATTAACTTAGTGTGAAAAGAAGCCATGAAAGTTCAAAACTAAGAAATTAAAAGGGTGTTTGAGGTTTTTTTTCATAGCAGTTGAAATATTCATTTCAATGAGCTGGTACAGTGTCGTTTTCTTTAGGTAAATACATACCATTCTCATATTAATTTCTTTTGCATATTTTTCTAGTTTTCGTTGTTTAACTTCATCAACACTGAAAGAGATTTTTTTTTTTTTGTATTTAGAGAGAGAGATATTGAGAAAGAACGTGTGCAGAGGAGAAACAGAGAGAGAGAGAAGAGGTAGATCTTGTTGAGCATAACTGCATTTGCATAGCCATGGCTTCAAAGCTGCTCTTGATCACAGTCTTTGTGTTTGATCTTATTGCTTTTGCCTTGGCTGTTGCAGCTGAGCAGAGGAGAAGCACCGTGAGTTCAACTTTTTGTTTCATTAAACTATCTTCAATCACTTCTCTTTCTTTTGCATGAATNGTTCCAAAGCTTGGTTTGGTTTCTGGGTTGTTGAGTATATGTGATTTTTTTTTTTTTTACTGGTTCTTCTTGGTTTCTGAGAAGAAAAAAACAAAATGAATCTTCATTTCGCTTTCCCAAGGAAAAACTGAATTTGGGTCCTCCTTAAATTTGTTTCATTGTTGAGTTCTCTCCATCTCTCTCTCTCTCTCTCTCTATTTTTGCTTTTCTGGGAAACTACAACAATATTTTAGTTCTAGTAAAAGTTTATTTNAGCAGAGGAGAAGCACCGTGAGTTCAACTTTTTGTTTCATTAAACTATCTTCAATCACTTCTCTTTCTTTTGCATGAATATTCCAAAGCTTGGTTTGGTTTCTGGGTTGTTGAGTATATGTGATTTTTTTTTACTGGTTCTTCTTGGTTTCTGAGAAGAAAAAAACAAAATGAATCTTCGTTTCGCTTTCCCAAGGAAAAACTGAATTTGGGTCTTGTTGAGTTCTCTCCATCTCTCTCTCTCTCTCTATTTTTGCTTTTCTGGGAAACTACAACAATATTTTAGTTCTAGTAAAAGTTTATTTCGGGTTTCTTGAGTAAATTAATGGTTGGAAAATGACTTGGTTGGTTACATTTGGGATGGAAATTGTCAGATCTATTGCTATACATGACATTCTAGGCTGAATTGTGCACAAAAATGTAGATCTCCTTGTCTTGGCCTATTTTACAGAAAATGTAGCTTGTAGACAGAGAAAATTGGTTCCTTACAGTAGTTGGTAGTAAATGGTTTCAAATGCACTATCAATTCCTTTGAACCTAACAATATCAATTAAAAGCAGCTTCATAAGTGATTATCCTACAATTGATTTAACAAACCATGATATTCTTTTTCTACTACAGGCAACAATCAGGCAGGATAATGAGGTGAACTACAACTACTGTGTCTATGATTCGGACATCTCAACTGGCTTTGGTGTTGGTGCATTTTTGTTCCTCATGGCCAGTCAAGTCCTGATAATGGTGGCAAGTAAATGCTTCTGCTGTGGAAAACCTTTGAGCTCTGGAGGCTCAAGGGCTTGGGCAGTTATCCTCTTCATAACTTGCTGGTATGTGATCACAGAGTGACAGAAAAGCTTACTATGTAATTATTCCAATCTTATAGTTGCGGATAGAAGATTTCGTCAAACATGCATTTCTGGCACTGTATTTTATGGATTTGATTGTTTATTAAGCTTTTTTGCAATAATCTTTTCAGGGTGTTTTTCTTAATTGCTGAGATATGCTTGTTGGCGGGTTCAGTGAGGAATGCTTACCACACCAAGTACAGAACCATTTTCAGTGAAAACCCTCCCTCTTGCCAGACATTGAGAAAAGGTGTTTTTGGGGCAGGGGCAGCTTTTGTTTTCTTCACTGCCATTGTCTCTGAGTTCTACTATATTTTCTATTCCAAGGCCAGGGAAAGCTTCCAACCATATGGTGGCCATGGAGAAACCGGTTTGGGCATGGGAACCTACAAATGAGCCTTCTCTGGGTGATCATGACCATCATGTTGCAATAGATCTAATGCATTAATTTGCATGCTCCTCTGCTGGTTTTTGAGTTGCATTTTGTGTATTAAGTCATTGATAGATTGTATTTTCATGGTAAACATGATTTTATTTTTCCTTTTTAACTTCATTCATGGTAATGTGAATTTTTTGAGTGTCATATAGGTACAGTTCCATAGAAGAATTCATGTTGTTGTGTTGCTAAAGCCATACTACTTGTAATATTCTTGATGAATGTATTGAACAAGTTACATGTTCTTACACTGCCAATATGTTGTACTATTCTGAAATTCCTAGGTTAATCTGAATCTGCTTCCTGTTTCTGTCAATCCCAAATTTCCTTTTCTCTTTTAACATTGATCTGAATTAGCCTATTTGTAACCATATTTGCATGCTAAAATTTTACTGTCAGCTGCTAATATAAAGAGCAGAAAGTTCTGGTTACTTATTATGTTCAAATTTTCACTAAAAAAAGCCAATGGCTGTCGAATTGCAACAAAGTGAGTGAATTTTCTACTCCAAGCTGATATTTTACTTAAATTTTAATCTTGCAGTGAAAGTACCATCACAACAAATAAATAATCTTGCATGATGGATTTGTTGGCTGTAACAGTGCCACCAGATCTAAATGCAGTGTTACAGAAAGAGCTACACATTTGTGGTCTTGACCACATTCAAATATTTAAAAAAAACAAAAACAAAAATCTCATATAGGTACTTACATTTAAGTCTACTCAGATTTTAGATTAAAAAAATATTATACATACCCAGAAATAAAAAAAAAAAGGTTATGATGGAATATGTAACGCTTGACAAACAAGGGTAGATAAGAGCTAATCATGCACTTTCTTCCAAACAAGGCCTTCTCGCTTCAGTTTGAAGCTATCTGGCATGTTATGTCTAGAATTTAGCTCGCTCTTGACAGATTGTCTCTCCTTTTAACAAATACAAGGATTTAACTATAGTAGCTAAAAGTTAATTAATTAATGAGTAATTATCATTGACCACCTCTATCTTTTCACTTTTTTTCACTCATACGAGACTTTTGTCCTTTTTATCTTTTCTGACCCTTAATTTTTGAAAAAATCTCTTCTTAAGTCCTCGAGTCAAAAATTTTATTAGTTAATATCTATTAACCTTCATATTCTAATAAATTTATCATTTTATCCTTACTAATACATATAAAAAATAACTAATTTTTTAAGGACAATATTAAATTAAATGACTAAATTACCCTCGAAATAAATACCAATATGTATTAATATTATCTATAAAAAGTAATTTTAATATGTGTTAAAGGTAATTTGATCATTCAATTTAATATTATCCTTTAAAAATTATGTTATTGTTTTATATGTGTTAGTAAGGATAAAATGATAAATTTATTAAAATATGAATATTAATATATATTAACTAACATAATTTTTAACTGGAAGACTTGAGAAGAGATTTTTTCAAAACTTAAGGATGAGAAAAAATAAAAATGATAAAAGTCTTATATGAGTAAAAAAATAAAATAAAATAAAAATGATCAATGATTATTACTCACTAATTAATATAATATATACATAAACAATAGCTAATGGTAATGCCTATGCCACTGCTCACAAGATCCTTAAATGGTAATGCCTATGCTAATGCTATTTTGGTATTTGGTAGTGGGTCAAGGCATTAATGGATGAGGAACGATTGAAGCAGGCTTAGATGAGTTACTTTCACAGGCCGAAAACTTGTCATCATAAGCAGCAGCCTAGCCCAAGCTTTGCTTAACAACCTCTATGTTGGGCTTAGGAGCAAACAATAAAACCATGAAAAGCAGAACAAGGGCCCATCAACTCATCTTAGAAAAGTTCTAATCTTGCCTTTTATTGGTCCAAGATGGATTTATACAGGTTGATGCAAGTTCATTGCATAATTCAACTTTCAGTAAACCTGTCTCTTCACTTAGTTTAAAGGCCTAAGATTCTTTTGCACAGTAATTGGCTCTTGAGAGCTCCCCACTGACAAAGGAAAAGGTCAAACTGAAGCTACTAAGGTTTGATTTGGCCAGAAGAGTTTGTCCAACCCAAGTCTTGTGTAATTGACTTTGACTAACATGCACTTATCCCGTGTGGCTGATAATCTCTTATGATGCTATTTTTTCTCGTTGCAAAT
>JANKKB010010248.1:3492-16081 GCA_026225775.1 Bursera palmeri
TGATCTTCAACGTCAAATTTTTCGATTGTTTGTTTAAACATGCAATTGAGTTATGAATAAGAATCAAGTTGGTAACATTAAAACAAAATAATTAAGTGAATCTCAAAGCCTTGTTATTATCATTATTGTCTATCATCATCTCAAATCAATCTTATTGATATTTTATTTTTAACCTTTTTATTAATTTATTGTGCTTCTCTGTGGATCGATACTAAAAGCTATGCTATGACTACTGTTTAGCTAAACGATTAATTTTGAGCGTGATCAACTATAAAAGAGATTGAAGAAATTGAAGAATCTCTTCATGAAGAAAAAAGTGAAGATGTTCAAGAAGCAAGTGAAGAAGATCTCTTAGAAGAGGCAGATGAAGGCACTATGTTAGTGTTGTAAAGAGTGCTTCATACGCAAATGGAATCCGAAGATAAACAAAGGGAGAATCTCTTCCATACGAGATGTACCATCCAAGGCAAAGTATGTTCCGTGATCGTTGATAGTGGAAGTTACACCAATGTAGCTGCTCTTATAGAAAAACTAAGCCTTTCAACCATTGCTCATTCCAAACTTACAAGCTTCAATGGCTTAGCAATGAGAGTGCGGTTCATTCCTTTTTCTATTGGTAAGAAGTATGTTGATGAATTGACTTGTGATGTCATACCTATGGATGCTTGCCATTTACTACTAGGAAGGCCATNGACAATATGATAAAAATGTTGTCCATGATGGAAGAAGAAATACTTATGCCTTCAAGTGGGAAAGGAGGAATATCACCCTAGCACCTCTCAAAGACAAAACCCAACCAAAAGGGAGTGCACACAAGGACAATTTGTTTCTTAGTGAGAGTCAAGTGGAGAAGGCTATCTTGAAGCACAAGCCCATNCTTTGCCCTATTTGTTGTCAGGAAGAGTGATCAAGAGGAAGCGTTACCCGAATTGCCTCCTATGGTCCAACCATTGATTGAGGAGTTTCAAGATATGTTTCCTCAAGAATTGCCATCTGGTTTGCCACCAATGAGAGGAATTGAGCACCAAATAGACTTGATTCTTGGAACTCCCCTTCCAAACAAACCGGCTTATAGATGCAATCTAGAAGAAGCAAAAGAATTATAAAGGCAAGTGGAAGAACTTATGGTAAGAGGATACGTTACATAAAGTATGAGCCCTTGTTCCGTTTTGGCCTTACTTGTGGTAAAAAAAAGATGGATCTTACTGTATGTGTGTAGATAGCCATGCCATAAACCATATCACCATCAAATACCGTTATCCCATCCCTAGGCTTGATGATATGCTAGATGAACTCCATGGTTCCACTATTTTCTCTAAGGTTGATTTGAGGAGTGGATACCACCAAATACGGATGAGGGAATGAGATGAATGGAAGATGACATTCAAAACTAAGGGCGGACTCTATGAGTGGATGGTCATGCCTTTTGGCCTATCCAATGCACCTAGTACCTTCATGAGATTGATGAATGAGATACTCAAACCTTTCCTTGGTAAATTTGTAGTTGTTTATTTTGATAATATTCTTATTTATAGCAAGAATGAGATAGACCATTTAGAACATCTTAGGAGAGTATTTGAAGTGTTGAGAGATAAGAAGTTGTATGGCAAACTTGAGAAGTGTTCATTTTTTCTCTCCTAGTGTAGTATTCCTTGGATATGTGGTTACCAAGGATGGAATTAAGGTAGATAGTTTTAAGGTGGAAGCATAACAAAGTTGGCCTCAACCAAAATCCATTTTGGATGTAAGAAGCTTTCATAGCCTAGCTTCATTTTATAGAAGATTTGTGTCAAACTTTAGCTATATTATGGCTCGCGTCACTGAATGTATGAAGATGGGTACTTTTGAATGGAAAAGAGGAGCCCAAGAAGCTTTTAACTTGATTAAGAAGAAACTATGCCAAGCACCCATCCTAACCTTACCCGATTTGAACAAAGCCTTTAAGGTTGAATGTGATGCAAGTGGAGTAGGCATAGGAGCAATTCTAACCCAAGGCAAGAAGCCCATTGCTTATTTTAGTGAGAAACTTAGTGAAACAAAGAGGAAGTATAACACATATGACAAGGATTTCTATGCCATTGTGAGAGCCTTTGATCATTGGTGTCACTAACTTAGGCCCAAGTAATTTGTTTTGCATTCGGATCATGAAGCATTGAAGTATATCAATGGGCAACACAAGTTAAACCCGAGGTATGCCAAATGGATAGAATTCTTACAATCTTTCTCTTTTGTTTCCAAACACAAACAAGGGTCTTCCAATGTTGTTACAGATGCATTGTCAATAAGGTACTTTTTGTTGGCTATTCTAGATGTAAGAGTACTTGGGTTTGACTTGATGAAAGAAGACTATGGGCAAGATGGAGAGTTGAAAGCAATTGTAGCCGAATGTGCAAATGGAGTTGTTGATGACTATACGATGCAAGATGGATTTCTCTTTAAAGGTAACAAGCTTTGTATACCTAAGGGGAGATTTAGAGAGATCTTGGTTAGACAAACTCATGAAAGAGGTCTTACGGGTCATTTTGGCATCAATAAAACACTTGATATGTTGAAGGAACATTTTCATTGGCCCAAGATGCAAAAAGATGTTCAAGCCATCATAAGAGGATGTGGTGCATGCTAAAGATCCAAAAGTTACTTCAAACAAGGCAAGTACATTCCACTTCCAATCCCAAGTCAACTATGGGAAGATTTGAGCATGGACTTGGTCATGGCCTTGCCACATACACAACGAGGTAAAGATTCTATCTTGGTTGTAGTTGATAAATTTTCTAAAATAGCACACGTTACTCCTTGTAATAAAATGGATGATGCTATCAATGTTGCTAATTTATTTATGAGAGAAATAGTTAGATTGCATGGGATTCCTAGGAGTATAATATCGGATCGGGATATAAAATTTCTTAGTCATTTTTGGATAACCTTGTAGGGTAAGATAGGCATAAAATTGTTGTTTAGTACCTCCCATCACCCACAAATAGATGGACAAACTGAAGTCACCAATAGAACCTTGGATGGTATTCTTAGGACTTTGGTTAATAAACATTTAAGGGATTGGGATCTCAAATTGTCACACACCAAATTTGCTTATAATAAGGCCCCTCATGTTGCTACAGGTCACACACCCTTTGAAATTGTTTATGGCATAAATCCTATCACCCCTCTTAAACTTAGCTCATTACTCTTTGACTTACAAACCAATATGAGTGCAGAACAAAAGGCAAAGGAGATGAGGAAGTTGTATAAATCTGTCAAAATCCAAATTGAAAAGAGTAATGAAGCTTACAAAAGAAAGGCCAATAGACATAGGAAACCAAGCCAATTCCAACTCAGAGATTTAGTTTGGGTGTACATTAGAAAAGAGAGGTTTCCTTCCAAAAGAAAAAGTAAGTTAGCTTCAAGGGCAAATAGACCATTTAAGGTATTGGAAAGGATTGGGGATAATGCATACAAGGTTGATCTATCTAGTGAATTTGGAGGAGTGCCGGCTAGTTTCAATGTGGGAGACTTGTTACCGTACATTGAAGAAGACAATCGTTCAGATTTGAGGACAAATCCTTCCCAACCTGGGGAGGTTGATGTATATCAAGCCAATTCCACCCATGGATCAACCCATGCATGCCAATAAAACCTGACCAATGATCCATGTCCACCATCCTCTCTATCAGTCCAGGAAGCTTTAAGCTCAAATAAGTCCAAAGCACTCTTTCAAGTCCAATTAAGTTATGTATTTTCTAGCTTAACCTTGGGATGCAATATAATCCAATTAGAATCTAATTAATCGGATTATATAGCCTCCTAAAAGGATGTTAATTTATGTCCATTTTAGTGTAATTTTGTATATAATTATTTGATGTAATGTCCTTGTATGTAAGGAATCAAAACTAGATAGTTTTAAGTTGTGAAATTGCTTACTGTCCAATTTCGTTCGAACGACCATTATATGGTCATCATACGAAAATGGACAGAAAGCATTGAAATTGTTTACTGCCCAATTTCGTTCGAACGACTATCATACGGTCATCATACAAAAATGGACAGAAAGCATTGAAATTGCTTACTACCTGATTTCGTTCGAACGACCATCATACGATCATCATACGAAAATGGACAAAAAGTTTTTCAGACCTCTTGCTTACCTCTCACTCAAGCAACATCATACTAGATTACTTTTTGCATAAATATTATTTCATTTCATGTAACACATAACTTTTGATGAATATACAAACTTGAAAACACTTGTGTGTATGAAATAGAGAGTGTTATCTCAACTTGAATCTTTATCCAACACATTGCCAAGGATTGGTGGTGGTTCAACTTTAAGTGGGTGGATTGTGTTCCTTTAAACTTGAAGCTTCCTTTGGCATTTATCTTGTAAGTATCCATTTTGTCTTGTGTTGAAATTCCTTTGAAAAACTTGTGCAATTTGTGAAGAAACTTGAGTTTATGTTCTTGATTATGGTTGATGAATATTATGATAAAGATGTATGTATGTTAGTGTTGTTTGGGTGATAAAATTGAAGGAATTTAGAGGGATGAACAGTAATCCCGAAATTGATGTTTGATGGGTTGGTTATTCACTCCAATGTGTGGCAATGCATGGTAAGATATACATCACAACAACGAAAGATTAGTCCTCTTCACCAAACAACTTGGGGACTGACGTCTACCCACGATATTTCTCTGTCCCAAAACTGATGCCTCGACAGTTTGGGGTTTGATGCCAATCGCTTATCTATGGATACCGATACCAAGCCACTAATGGCCTGGAGAAGTTCTACATGCCGAGGCACCGTCCTACGATGGCTCATACAAAAGCAAGTCGACGTTCACTGCCGTTGAAATTGGAGTGAAAATGTCACGACCCGGAACCCCTTATATAGGAATTCTAAGAGTGAACTTGTGAATGAATTTAAAACAATGTAAAACCATGCATTTAACCATAATTCGTAAATGAGACATAAGTGTTATACAAGTATTCATAAATAAAATCTTTTACATATGGTCCAAAATACAAAATGCATATGAGGGTTCACTCTAATTTCCTCGGAAGTCTCTATGTGAGTTCCGGAACATCCCCGCCAGAGGCCTGACCCTGATCTTTGGTACCTGTGAAAGGATAAGGGGTGAGTAAACATAGCCCAGTAGGAAATCTCAACATACGCAAAACTATAACATTTCTACTATAAGCATGTACAAGGAAAAGCAAACAACCAAATGATAATTCCCACTCGTTCGCTGCCACATGACTCATAAGTCTTCACACTCTCCCGTGGATCCCGCTCACTCAGTTGGACTATCCAGGGATATATTAAGTATCTAATAGGATTCCTGCATACCAAGCAAAGATAATTCAGATACTCCTCGGGTACTGCTCACAAGCTAGACTACCCGAAAACTTTAGGGATCCCCGCACACTAAGCAAGGCTATCCATCAACCACTCGAATCCTGCACACAAGCAAGGTCATTCGGGGCTATTAGCACACACTATGGATTCCCGCACACTGAGCAAGGATAATCCAGGTACTCCTCTACGATATGTCACTTCTCGAGCTCACCTCTCAAACATATATACAATTATGTGTAATCTCTACATTAACTAATACTTATTCTAAATCACTACATGGGTGCGGTGGGCATGCCTAACCACTCACGGAAACCCCACAACCAAAACCCACGCTCCATTCTCATCGGAATCCATCAATCACTCGAATCCTAGACCTCCCCTCGCGTAAGAATTCACATTAATACCTTCCTAGTGCCAAATATAATAAGTCTCTATAATTCTACTATTAAGCCTACATATGAACTCAATCAACACCCACAAGTGAAAGATGAACTAAATCCCACAAAATCCTATACCACGTTCATGCATCAATCCGTAGAAATAGAATAGAGATGAGTAGAAGAGCATTCCCTACCTTGTGTTGAAGATTCGTGAAAGACTGGTAGCTTTCTCTCTCTTCTTTCTCTTTCCTTCCCTTTCTCTCTTCTCCCCCTTTTCTTCTCTTCTTCTCTCTTTTCTTTTTCTTTTGAGTCTGTCGTGCCAACCAAAAGGGAAGGGGGCTGGGTTTTATAAGATTTTAGGGCTTTGGGACACGTTTGTCCTTTTTAAATTTGTTAAGTTCGCGAAATCCGCATCGGCGTCGGGGCGTAGAATCGATTTCATGCCCCGGCATGGAACGGGTTTCACGCCCCAGCGTCAACTTTCTGACTTCGATCGATATGACTTCCAGAGACTCGGCGCCTCGGCGTGGAATGGGTTTCACGCCCTGGTGCCAACTCTCTGTTTGGCGCACACAGGTTTTGGATCTCCTCAGTTTTTCCATTCCACTCATCACACAACATTTCCATGGACAACATAAATGTACACAAATCTTGTACCTATATATATATATACTTTTAATATCATTTTAGTCCCATTTCCAGAATGGTTTGTACATACACTTCCATATACATTAATTTACTTATAAAAACATGTTCGTAAAATGTGCAGAAAAATTTTTCTGGGTACCAAATTGAGATTTTCCACTGTTCTAAATTTTCGAGATATTACAGAAAAATTTTTCTACTATAAAGAATATTCAACAAGTCATATAGTGGTTCAATTCAAAATTTCTATTCATTAAGAAAAAGATTCCAGAAGGGCACAAGACCGCGGCTACGAACAAAGCAGTTCCGTGGAAGGGCACAAGACCGCGGCTACGAACAAAGCAGTTAGAGAGGCTGAGAAAAATTTATTGGTATAGACGCTTCCCAATAGGCTAATCAACCTTGATTACGAGGAAAGTAGTTTTGCACGAAACCCGGAGGTAAAAGCTAAAGAATATCTGCTGGAGCTCCAAACTTGAGTAAGAAATAGAAACAACCAGAAAAGAAAAAGAATTGAGAGGCTTCATGAACTCCTTATTTTCTTCCTAGTATCCTGTTGCTTCCCAAACATAGGCCCAAGCCACCCCCCCAGCTAATCTTCTAAATAATTATTGGATTTAAGATTAATTAATGGAAATGAGGTTTGAAGCCTTTTAAGTCGTGAGACTGATTAATGAAAAGGTTGGTGGAGTTTTCATTGTTTTTATTGAATTGATGTCAGATTCCAACTTGGAATATCTCTATGCAACAAGGTATGACACCAATCTACAACAATCCATCTTAATTGGGTCTCGATCTCCATGCAAGATATACTGACGTTAAAACATCATTAAAGGTTTATCTCTATACAATATATGATAGTCCATCCCATCAATCAAATCTAACCATTCATCGTATTGTGACCTGTCAATATTGAATATTTACACATTCTACTAAGAAAACTCATCTTACTTGGGTAATGGTCAATATAGAATATTTACCCATTCTACTAAAAAATCTCATCTTAATTGGATAAGTGGTGTCAATTTCCATCTAACATACAACATGCAAGAAATAAGGCTCAGATACCCTTGTGAGCCCAAGTTGACCCAAGCTATCCACGAGGCATTTATGAATGAGCTATGGTTTGGATGGCACATGTGGAAAAGATGAGGCCAATTCAATTTCATAATATGGAATAAAGCCCATTTGAGAGGATATTTTGATCATTAAAGGTTATGGAGATTAAACAATACATGAGGATAATTATATTTAGATGAGATGAGATTTATTCCTTTTTTACCATTTGCCACAAGCTTTTTTAATAATTATTTTCTAATTTGTTCACAAGTTACTCTTCTAGAATGTTGTTTACATGTCACTGTCCACTGGTATGGGTTCACATGTCACTGTTTATAAACAGTATAAACATACAATATTTTTTTTTTTATAATTATTTATTTATCCATATCAATTAATTATCAAGTATATCTTATCTTTTAATTATTTATAAATAATTTTTTATTTTATTAAAACTCTCATTTATTCTAAAAGATTCATAATCTTATTCTAAATCTTATTGTCTCTTATTATATTTATTATTTATCTTTTCTTTTATTATTTATTTATTTATCCTAAAGACCCTAGGTAAAACCCTTTTACTATCCTATTGTTTTCTAGATAAACAAAAGGGATAAATATGTGGTATTTATCTTCTAGTAGAATTATGTCTTTCAAAAGGTTTTTTATCCAAATCAAAGCTATATAGAGTCTTGAAATCATTTTTTATAGGGAAAAATACATAACACAACTAAATAAATACAAAAAAAACAGATCAAAACTGTAGCTTCTAGAATATTGTGAGAATCATTTTATTCCATTATCCAAAGATTGTTTCCTTCCACTTTGCATAATCATTTTCTTCCATACACCGAAAGACTTTACAGATTTGAAACACATTCACAAATAAATCAACCCTAAAATATAGTCTCATTTGAATCCCAAACCCTCGTAAAACATCATCACTTGTCTTTCTTTCATACTCCCACATTCAAACTAGTTGCACTCATGAGATCCTGACATTTCCAAGATATAGTCATCATATATTTGCAATGTTGCATTTCCTACTTG
The DNA here is from genome assembly GCA_026225775.1 of Bursera palmeri. NCBI lineage: Eukaryota > Viridiplantae > Streptophyta > Magnoliopsida > Sapindales > Burseraceae > Bursera > Bursera palmeri. The sequence continues at coordinate 11,975 of JANKKB010010248.1, forward strand.
ACCTATAGACGTCGAGGTTAGGCAGAGTAGCTTCTTTGATCAGCTAAGGTTTTCATCCAGCACACGAGTTATGGAAACTAATCCTTCCATCTTGACAGAGATCTCTGATGACCATTCATATTTTCGACATGTTAGACCCCGTGGCCGGTTGCGATAGAAAGCCCTCGGTGTGATGAGCTCGGTGGTGGCCTCCCTTTCTCCTTTCAGTATCAGAATCGATCAGATCGATGTCGTGAAGCTTCGTCTGCGTCGATCAGCGATCTACCATTCTCGACGTCGACAACCTGCACCACTGGTCAGGATTTCTTCCTCTCGGCTTGAGGACCTCAGTGGTGGTCTCCGATTGGCCAACCGAGGCCTGGATCATCAGCAATCGGCCCGAAAATGTTTGACAATGTCGTTTATCGATTTGCTCCTCCGGTCGTTGACAGGCTCCACCGTTGGTCAAAACAAACTCCCCTCGGTGAGACGAATCCGATGGTACCTTCCGATCATCTTTCCTAACCGTCGATTGTGTTTTTCAATTACAAATCGTGAATCACGGCTGCCGTAAAAAAATATCAATCGGTCCCCTCAGCTTTCATGCTTGGAAGTTGCACCCCTTCGAACACCCCCACTATTTTGAAACTTGACAGTTTACCCCCTACCATGTGTTTTGACGTGGAGAACCCCAAGGGTTTTCAGGTTAGCAATCTCACCCCTATTCGGATAATTTTAGTATGGTTTAAGGATTTATGGTAACGCTCTTGATATGTAAAATATCATTTTAACTCTTGGTTATGTTTTATATGGTTTTGACCCCATGACTCCGATGACTACCTCATGACTCCGATGACTCATCCGGGACCACCGAGACACACGGATTTATGATACGGATGAGATAAAGAGAGAGAAAGAGGTCCGAGAGCTACGATACGGATATTGAGATAGGAGTTTCTACGAAACATTTCATTACGTTTGGAATGTATGTGGATTTACTTTACGATTGTGACTTAGGGAATAGAAAGTTTATGATTGACAAATAGGACATTAGATATATTGATGGATGGGACGTTACAGATGCATGTGTGATTTTACAGGAATACGTGATTAATTAAAAATTAGGCAAACGTATGTGATAGTATCGCTGGGAGTGAAACCAGAGCGGATTATAGATTATGGGTACCATGTGTGGTGGTACGTGAAGATATGACTAGAGTATGTGTGTTATGCGAGAGATAGTACGGTATAGAATGAATGTTATGCGGGCTATGCACACGTAACTGAAAATTACAGAGGGAAAGAGTGAGACACGGCGTATGGATATACGTGCGAGATGAGATAGGTAGGATACTAGCAATACGTTGCTTGTGCATTAAGAGATAGATGAAATAAGGGAGGTGTCTAAGTACGTGACCATGAGTAATGGGACGTACGGGACCTGGGTTGTACGACAGTGCATATAGGTAATGTGATGGACGAGATACGGGTTATACGTGAGATACATAAGTGCACGTACATGAGGAGATAAATGAGACACGAGTGAGTCGTACGTAAGTAAGGTAGTACGTGCCAGCGATAATGAGTGAATAGTCACAGGAGTAGATACTATAAGTATGATAGAGTAGCCAGATGGGAGCCGGCATGGCTAGTAAGGTACGCAAAAGAATAAGTATATGATACGTATACTATAGCGATATGGCAATAGGAACAGAAATGCACCTGTGCGATAATGGACGTGCATATGGATCACGTGGATGGACCTCGAATTGCCCTGTCTGAGTGTACAGAAATTCAAGAGGGCTTATGGTCGATATTGGATCGTCTAGCCTAATGCGTAGGGATCTAATCGTAATATGGGTCACCTAGCTTTATGTGCAAGGACCATCAGTAATGGGTCACCTAGCTTTGTGTGCAAGGACCATCAGTCATGGGTCGCTTAGCTTAGTATACAGGGACCAGTCAGTCATGGGTCGCCTAGCCTAGTACACAGGGATCCGTATTACATTGGGTAGCCTTGCTTATGCGCAGGTATCCAAGTGTTACACAAATTGACTAGTTGGTATACAGTAATCTAAGTGATATAGGGATTGACTAGTTGGTAGGCAGCAATCCGATGGTACATAGATTGGCTAGTGCGTGAGCATAATAAGGTACAGAATGGCTGTGGGGAGTATCCGGCGTGAGCACGGAACTCCCGTGGATAGGTCAAACGTATGACGACGATTGTGATTGAGATCGAGGAATCTTACAATAGCAATATTACTGTGTACGAGAGGTAAAGAATGAATTAACGTGTTTGTGTATATTTGGTTGATGCATGCATTGGATGTAAAATGTTATAGAACTGTATAGTGTTAGGAATTCTCACTAGGCTGTGTTGCTCATCCCTTCCTCCACAGGTACCCGAAGTCAAGAGTCTAACGGAGATGATCCAAAGCTCACATAAAGGATCTCAGACAGTCATAGGTATGTTTGGGTTGAGTGAGTCTGTTATGTATTTATTTTATCAAAAAAAATTTATAACCCGTATTTTTCAATGTAAATATTTTTGGTTAAAATGTTTAATTTTATTTTATTTTATTTATTCGCAGAGTCACCCTCAGAGTTCCTGTATAAGGGATTTCGGGATGTGACAGAAAGAGCAAGAGACATATCATCTGGAGAACTAGCCGAGAGAGCATTCGCAACCTATGGGAAGTTACCATTGTGGACGATGTCAGATTTGAAGGAGACTTAGAAAAGGAAAGTGACTTGGAATTGGAAGGAGTGGATTGTGCATGTGAGGGAGCAGATTCATGCATCATTATGGAAGGTTGACGAATTAATGAGATGGGTGTGGTGGGATTTGATAGAATAACATATTGGTTTGTAGAGGTACTAGGATTGGTAGGGTGATTTAGTAAAGGAGAAATAATGGGAATAAAGTCCCTTAAATCATGGGGTAATGACGGTGAGGAAAAGGACAAAGGTGGTGACATTTTTGGAGAAGGACGAACTTGGATAGGAGGAGACTTTGCTGCCTATTTTGAAAGAGTAAAGTCATTTAGTTTCTCATGTATATTTAAGGAAGAGAGAGAGGGGAAAATATTTTCAATAAAGTGAATATGTTTGGAAAAATAAATTGTGTGATGTGTGGATTTAAAAAAATATAAGAATTGTGAATATTAGAATAACACAAGAAAAGACAAGGCTTTGACTGTTGCTCTAGTTTATGTTTAGGGTAAGGTCTAAGCCAAGGATAACAAAGACACCCAAAAATTTTCAATTTTGAATAGCTTGGCAAAGTTCTAAATAAACTTTCAAATGGTGATTTATTATGAAGTGTTAATGTGGAAAGACGATTGATAAGGTAAACAACAGCATTGAAGGCATAAGACCAAAAAGAGAGAGGGAAAGATGCCCGATGTAAAAGTGTGAGACTTGTCTCAACAATATGGCAATGACGTCGTTCAGCGGAAGCTGCATTTTGTGGGGTATATGGTGGAGAAACTAAATGTTGAATCCCAGAAGTGTCAAAGATAGATTTTAAACCTTGATATTCTTTTCCACCATCAAAATAAATTGTGGTGATGGAGGTTCTGAAAAGTTTCTCAATCATTGTTTGAAATTTAGGAAATAAAGAAACAACTTAAGATTTATGTGCCATAGGAAATAACCATGAGTATTTTGTATAGTGATAAACAAAAATGATAAATAAGAATAGTCATTTATTGAACGAACATGGGATGGATCTCAGATATTCGTATACAATAAATCTAAAGGAAAACGACTTTTCAAACTAGAGACGCCAAAATGAAGTTTCTAACTTTTGTTGTGACAAGAATCACAAAATGAAACTGAGGACAAACTTTGAGTTCGTTGCATAAGAAGTTTATTGGAGGATAGGATATGAATTAGGACCTTTGAGGATGGGTGACCAAGATGATCATGCCGATAATCAAGAGAGATCTTGACACCATAACACACTTACTTCATCATTGGATGGATCTCCCTTGTGGTTGACCATTCATACACATCATTCTTGCTCGACCCTTGAGCGAGAGGTGCCCTGATTAGCACTTAAAAGTGTATATTTATTAAGAGTTTAAATAATTGTTTTTACACTTTAAGTGCTATTAATGTGAG
>JANKKB010010252.1:0-10465 GCA_026225775.1 Bursera palmeri
ATCCGGTACGTCCTCGATCTCAAGTTTGAATGTCCCAAGCATTAGTTTTTATATAACTTTTTAAAATTATTCTACATATATATATATATATATATATATATATATATATTTGTTATAATTTAATACAATACATTGTTGCACCAAACAAACATAATGTAGTTTTCCAATGATATTTTTACTACTATACAATAAAATATGATGTAATGTTATACTATACAATATAATGTTGCGCAATAATCATGCCTAAATGTTTAAAGTAAAATCAAAGTTTATATACATTCTTACAATTTAATGCTATAATTTTGACTTCGATACTACTTGTTAAAATCGAGTTTTGTTATCTCAACTAAAAACCAATCTCAATTAATGCCTAATACGAGTAAAAAGAGTTTTTGGTATTGATTATTTTATAAAATTATATCATCCGAACATGTACATTTGACCTTGCAGCCATCAAACATGTTATAAAAACCATGCACATGGATGAAATAACCATATTATATTGTGTCACCACCAACATATAGGTAAAACTTTATAATGATTAGTATTTAGAGCTCATATATTTTTAATGTGATTAAGCAAATTAGTATTGTTTTCAATAAAAAGATGCCATCGTTACATAGATGACTTAAGACTAATGTAATGAGAGCACAAATCCTAATTACATTACAAACACAAATTGATGATTATGGGTTTTCATTTAATAGGAGAGGAAAAGATGTTACATCACTCTATTAACTCAATCTCATTGCATTACACTAAGTTGATTTGTTTCCTGATTGTGACAAGACATGGGATATTTGCAAATACAATGTATATTAGACTTGTTTCTGCAAGTCATGGAAAGGGATATGCATTATTGTGAGATCAACTTGTAATCACCGGCGAGGTGGAATCTTGATTTAAGAGGGCTGAGATAAACCTAAAATATTTTTTAAATATGAAATAGTGGTTTGAATATTTAACATGAAGTAAATGTTTCTTGATTAAGACTTGATAAAATATGAAACATAGAACAAGCACAAAAATCATTATACAATCAAATATTTCAACTAAAATCAAAAAATAGAAAGTGATTTGAGATATCCAAACTTGAATAGTTTTTTTTGTTTTTCTTGTTTTGTTTCCATAGCAAAAGAACATATAATTCTTGAGAGTTCAAAATGAAATAGAAGTTTTACATATTGGAGAAAAAAAGAAAATTTGATACAAAGGGTAGGATTTACTATTTTGCAAATGAAAAGAGACTCAAGCGCCATGAAAAAGAAAAAGGAGATTGGATGATTTGCAAATTGAAAGAAAGAAAAAGAGAAAGTAAAATAAATAATTAAAAATATTAGGAATGACCTAATTATTAAAAGTCCATGGTTAGCAAAGTATAATCTAACCTTTATCATCTTTTAAGGTGTGAGTTCAAAACTCAAATTCTATCGATCTTTATTATATTATTCTCTTTTTAATCCTTTTATTACAAATTCAAACATAAAACCAAAAGATTTAGAATTATTTCTTATGGCACTCTTAAGCATAAGTGCACTAATATTATTTTCTCGAACAAAACTCTCTTGATGAAAATTAACATTGAATTTACAGTCGAACCGAAGACATCATCATAGAAGAAATTTCAGATAGGATTTTGATGTTGTTTATTTTTTTAAACTAAAAAACTAAACATTTCGAATTTCTTTATAAATTTTAAGACCTTTTTCAATTGATATGAATTTAAGATTCAATATTATTTACTATAGGAGACACCTTAATCGAAGAAGATATACCTAATATTGTAATATAATCACCCAGGTATGCATCAAACCCAAAATATACCCCTCTCTCTCTCCCTCAACATATTTTGGTGGGTTGTCGCTGTTGATTAGGATATTATATTGAGGCAATATCTAAGAAGCTTATCATCAAACAGAACAGCAATACAAATTATCACTAAAAATAAGAGTCACAAGTTGTCCTAGACGTATCCACAGTCCAGTCCACTATCTCATCACCAGAAGTTGAAGTCTCACCATGATTTTGGCACCATTTCCATCAGCAAACACAACACAACCCAACACACAACACAACCCAACACACAACACAAGACTTTGTAGCAATTTTCCCTACACCACCACCAGTATATCTGCACGTGAATCCCCAATAATTTCTCATGCACTAGTGGGGTCTTTTAGCCAGCGCTTCCTCTTTTGTTCTCTTGCCAAACTCCAATTCTCTCAAAGAATCTATCTCTCTTCTCACTCTCTTCACAAATCTCTCTATCTATCTTTCTCTCCAAATTCTCCTTTCATCTTTCTTTCGCAACTTGCGTAAACCATTTCTCTCTTTTCTTTCTTCATATATATATATATATATATATACATATACAAATTTTCCTCACAATGGTGAAACAAGTAGTAACCATAATGACCCTTTTGCCTTCAGTGGTCTCTCTTCCTCTTCTTCTTCTTCTCTTAATTGTTGCTGCCAAAGGGGTTCATTGTTTTGAGGAGAAGAGTAAGCTTCTCAGTCTGCAGAATGTTCAATGGCAACAGGCGCAGAGTGGTTCAGTCTCCAGTTGTCTCTCCCAGAAATCAAGTGAGTATGCTCAAGTTGTAATGATTTCTGAAAAACATAAAAAAAAAAAAAAAAAAAAAAAAAAAAAAAAAAAAAAAAAAAGAAACAGAAATTGAAAAAGCTAATAGTCACGGCTAGACAAGTTATCTAATGCAGGCCAATGCTTTGATTTCTTTTGCTTTACTAATTCTATTGTCCACTTTGGGATCTAACCACTTTTCTTCTTTTGCTATGATGTAGAGAACTGCTTTTCTTGCTTTATGGAAACAACCATCATTGCCTTCTCTCTCTCCTCTCCTCTCCTCTTCTCTTCTCTTCTTTATAAAGGCAACTAAATGTACTTGATGATTAAAGCTATTATGCAACCTTTAATTTGGTTTTTCACTTTGATTTTATATGCAATCAATTTTTGGATTTCATCTAAGTTTTTAATTAAGTTAATGTACTTTTATATCTTTATTATATTTTATAAGTCCAATAATTGTTGTATTTATACTCTAACTTCAAATTTCTAGAATTTTTTATCAACTTCACTTCACATTGGCTTACATGATCAATAATTGGGTTTATGTATATGCTTTGAGAGGTCTCATTTCTCATTTAATATTAGCAAAATTTCTTGACTTTATAAGTGGGGAACTAATTAATTAATAAGCTTTATTTTACTATACATTTTAGAAAAAATCTTCACGGGTTCTGCTACAATATGGAGTCCTTTTTCTATTATTTATTTTCTTATTTTTAATTATAAGTCATTAAGTCTATTACCAAACCAGTACTGTAGATTTACCTTTTTCACATTTTCATAAGATAATCACAATTTGACTTTTTGTTTCTTCTCTATCTTCCTCTTTTTGTTATTTTCTCTGCAATAATTAGATATTTAATTCTTAATAATGATTAATTTGGCATGTAAATTACTTAGCTTGGATTTTTGAATTCTCAGGAATAGAGAAAGGTGCAACAATATTAGAAATGAAGCACCGAGACTACTGTTCCGGGAAGATCATTGACTGGAACAAGCAGCAGCAAAAGCTCCTGCTTTTGGATGATTTACATGTCCAACATCTGCAATCCAGGATGAAACATAACAATAATATCAGCAAAGCTGAAACTTCTGATGCTGAAATCCCCTTAACTTCTGGAGTAAAGCTCCAGACTCTGAACTACATTGTTAGAGTTGAATTAGGTGGTAAAAAAATGACAGTAATTGTTGACACTGGAAGTGACTTGACTTGGGTCCAATGCCAGCCTTGCAGGTCTTGTTACAACCAACAAGATCCTCTCTACAATCCTTCTGTGTCTCCTTCATACCAGAAAATTTTATGCAATTCATCTACTTGTCAGTCTCTCCTGGCTGCAACTGGGAGCTCAGGAGTGTGCAGCAGCAACCCACCAACGTGTAACTATTATGTTAGCTATGGTGATGGATCCTACACACGCGGTGAACTTGCTAGTGAACATCTCAGCCTTGGGAAAACTCCTGTGAACAATTTTGTTTTCGGATGTGGCAGGAATAATAAGGGGTTGTTCGGGGGAGCTTCAGGACTTATGGGGCTTGGAAGGAGTGATCTCTCATTGATTTCTCAGACATCAGCTATTTTCGGAGGTGTTTTCTCCTATTGTTTGCCTTCAACACAAGGTGGAGCTTCTGGTTCACTTGCTCTTGGAAACAATTCTTCTGTTTTCAAGAATTCTACTCCAATTTCATACACTCGAATGATCCCGAATCCGCAGATGCCAACTTTCTACTTTCTCAACCTGACTGGGATCACCATTGGTGGGGTGACATTGGAGGATTCAAGTTATACAAAATCAGGAATTCTGATTGATTCCGGGACGGTTATCTCCAGGCTTCCACCACCAATTTACAGCGCCGTGAAGGCAGAGTTTTCAAAACAGTTTTCCGGGTACCCTTCTGCGCCAGGATTTTCCATCCTGGACACTTGCTACAACCTGAGTGCCTACCAAGAAGTGAACGTTCCAACAATGAAAATGCACTTTGAGGGAAATGCTCAGCTGAATGTGGATGTAATCGGGATGTTCTACTTCGTAAAGAGTGATGCATCTCAGGTTTGTTTAGCCCTGGCAAGCCTCTCCTTTGAAGATGAAATTGGGATTATTGGGAATTATCAGCAGAGGAACCAGAGGGTCATATATGACACAAAGGAATCCAAGCTGGGATTTGCAGGAGAAATCTGCAGTAATTCAATTTGAGCAGAAGGTTGATAATAGCTAGGTTGTGTGATTGCAATTATTTTTCCTTCAGAGCTGCAAGCTGGCCAAGTGATTTTGGCAAAATTATCTAGTAATCATCTTGCTAGATAGTGTCAATATCTTTATATGTCGATATCATATATTTATATATAAAGTTTCTGTCAACAATTGGGGGAAGGTATAGAACATGCTAATGCTTGTTGTGGTCAATTTCCTCATTGTCTCAAGTGTAATAATGCTACTTCCAAGTTTAGAGATTGTATATTTGATCATGTAACTAAGTTTTGTTTTTAATATAAGAAAGACCTAATTGATATTTTCAATGAAAAAAATTCAATTCTCATCCCACAAAACTTAAACAAAAACAAAATAGATTTACTGAAATAGTATATCCACAACACTTTAGATATTTTTAGACATAAAAACCACGAGGATGAGATGTTAGATTTACTTTTAGAGTTTGTTTATGCGTTAAAGAGAATTTTTCTTAGTTTTGAGACACTTCATATAAATTATTGGCAACCAGGAAATGGTCTAGGACTAGGAGATGTCCTATGGGGGATAACGGATATGAGCCTGGGCCAAGTAAGGATACCCCAGCCCAAGCTAAGGCCCAATTGTCGATTGTGTTGGAATAACATCATGGGCCACTAGCTAAATGGGCTTTGCTCATCAAACCAACAACAATAATAATAATAAGAGTAAGCAAAATGCATCAAAATCTATAACCCGTCTTGTTTTTCACATCCTTATTTTATTTCTTCCATTGATATGCAAATGGACCTTGCCATTTTTTTCTCTCATATCATTTAACATATAATAACAATAATAAATGAATATTTATGTCAAAAATTCTTCGACGGAAAGGAATATTTCTTTCAAAAAGACGTTATCAATCATGTAAAAAATAAAACTAATAGTGTAAAGCCGACTGTCAAGATCGAAATAGTCAGAAAACAGGTTTTGCTAGACAAAAGATTAAATAAATTTAGCCTTTTTCACATACTGAATTTAATTTAAATAAAAATTTTTGTTAACTTAATATCCTAAGGTTATGGTTACCTTTATTAAAACAACACATATATTCATTAAGTAATAATAGACTTATAGAATCTTGTACACTAACAAATATGGTATGAGATAAATGAATGCTGATAAATAAAGTGACAATAATTGAGTGATGATACATATTTTGTGTGCAAAAATTTATAAATATAACATTACTCACATCTCAATTTTCATTCCACTAAGTCATCAACCGAACTTCATATCGTAAATTAGTTTTGTTGTGAAAATACCTATTCTTTTTCGTATTAATTTATATATATATATAGGTGTCACCTCCTCAATCTTCTCCTACTAACACCCAACCCCAACCTAATCAATTGTATAGCTAGCAAGGTAGCTACTTTCTTTTGAGCGGTGCTCTTCCCTCCTACATTTATTAATGTATTTAGAGATTACAAACACAAGCACAAGCCTATCTCGAACAACAAGTTTGGTACAATAATATTCTTTTTTTCAATAGATGGAGTTAGGGAAATACAAAGGTCATTGAAATTCATGTGTTCGGTGTGGTTGATAGATAGATCGAGAGTCTGATAAGAGTATCCAAAGCTTTAATGCAATTTGGTGAGAATTTAGGCAGACGCCGCAANTTCTTTTGAGCGGTGCTCTTCCCTCCTACATTTATTAATGTATTTAGAGATTACAAACACAAGCACAAGCCTATCTCGAGCAACAAGTTGGGTACAATAATATTCTATTTTTCAATAGATGGAGTTAGGGAAATACAAAGGTCATTGAAATTCATGTGTTCGGTGTAGTTGATAGATAGATCGAGAGTCTGATAAGAGTATCCAAAGCTTTAATGCAATTTGGTGAGAATTTAGGCAGACGCCGCAAAGTGTGGCATACCAATCGGAATCAATAGCATTTAAATGCTCTCAAAATGTCCCAAGTGTTTGCTTCTTAAATTCAGAGGCTGGGACCATTCCATATTCAAAGTCATGTAACAACATGCTATTGGACCATAATTCTCTCGTCGTTTCTATGTATCCAATTTGATTTCTTTGTGGAGAAATCGATTTATNATCCTTCGTTTTATGATTTTATAATATTTTAAGAATTGTTTAAGCTTAACATGGGTAGTTTGTTAAATCAGTAGCATTTATTTACATATTTATTTTATCTTATGTATTTTTCTTTAAAAAAAAAAAATCCTATTTGAGTTATAAAACCCATTTTTGACATCTCTACCTACGATTGGTAGTTAAATGAAACTAACAAATTAATTTATTTTGTATATAATCGATCATAGTTACTTGACAAGAGTTCTTTCGAAATTTCGAGTAATTTTTTTCTTTTTTTGTCTTTCAAAAGAATGATTGAAAGCTATCTATTTTTTTTTTAAATAAAATTATAAATGAAGAATAAATGAATAGATTTCTTAGTCGTGATTAATAAAAACTAGAATGAATGTCATATTTTGTTATAGAGGGATTTAAAGTCAAAGCAGTCCAATTAAAACTTCGTATTTTAAAAAGAAATACGACTATTTAAGATCTTACCTNTACTCGTAAGACAATCTAGACATATTCAAATTGAATTTTATATTTGAATATATTCATATTTTATTTTGATCTTAGTTCAAATTAAAATGTCAAATATTTTGAGAGTATTTTAATTTAAAGTTTAATTGTTCAATTATTTTATAACTTTCAATTGGATTAAATATGGTCAATAAATATGCCTCTTTGACCAAAAAATTTAACCAAAATTTTTGTAAGTGTAAATGATATTGATATTATTTCTATAGGAAAAAGTTAATTAGTTCTACAAAATAAATAAATAAATAAAATATGCTAATTAAATTCTACCGCCGGATGCCCAATTAATATATTAATTAGAAGAAAGTGACCTGAAAATTTTAAGAGTAAGTTTGCAGTGGACCAGAAATTCTCATTTATTACTTCAAGCTACCTTTTGACAGATTAAAAGAGGGTTTGCAAGCTTTTTTTGGAAAAAACAAATAAATCCTAATTGAAAGATTTTCAATCATTCTAGAAATACACAAGCATGCTGCCCCAAATTAATTAAAAATAAATAAACAAAAAGAAAATAGTAATCTTAATGATATATAAATGTAAATTGGTTTAGATGTTCAATCATATTACTATTAATGACTTTTGTATATTCTAAAGTTTAAATAGAAGATTCTTTACATTTAAATAAGACTTCACACTTTATCAAATATCAATATCATATAATACCCTACAGGATCTCGAATTCTCTAAAATAAATATATAGATTGATTTGGCAATCAACGTCTATCGATTTTCCTTCCACATCGCTAACGCCAACAGCTGGTCTAAATTGCTTTAATGCACATTTTAATTGAATTTAAAATATGATTCATTATAAAAACATGTAAAGTAAGAAATGGGAAATTATTGAAGTTCTTTGAGTTAAATGAATGATTAGAGTTAGAGTAGTCTTTAAAACAAAATACGATTAGTGAGCAAAACGAGAAAGGAAAGAATGGCCAAAAAAGTGTCACACAATTGTGACTTGTGAGTGCATAACTAAAGCCCATCCCGTAAATTCCACATTTCAAGATCACATTTTCAAGGAAAAGAGAAACTAGAAAATGGGAAATTGTTCTAAGTCTAGAACGTCAAACCGATAACCTCCATCGTCATAGTAATGTAGAATCAATTGACTTGTAATAGTAATTATGAAGTTTTTAGAACATATTGTATATATTATTATAATCACATGTTTGTAAGAAAAATAATTTGACCCTTGAGGAATGAGATGATCAGATGAGCTGAGATTCCACGACTCTGGAATAAATTTCGAAATTGAATTATTCATGGTAAATTTGAGAAAAATTGAAATTGGAAATGTTTACAACTCTTACAAAGGGAGGATGTATGTATTTGTACCATACCCTCACTAGCTATTACGGATACAATGGAGGATATATTTGCGTTCTGAAAAAATTTTGGAAGGAAAAGTGTACTATACAACCTTAAAACCAATCGATAAAATCTCACTCTCCGCCTAACTAAATCATGGTCGGTTATTTTAAAATGACTAACGTGTATTGCAAACACAGTCGTATACGAAATAAATATATCACACTATATGTATCTCTATCTAGTAATTAATAGTTGTCATAATTAGGATTAACTGAACTCATGTGCACTATGTCGTCTATGTGTCCATTACTTAAAGATGGATATACAGACATAATGCTAATATTTGTCTCACCAAATTTTGTACATATATAGTGCTAAAATTAATATTAGATGGATGTACATACAAATGGTATATGATACTTGTCCATTGAAAACTTTGTTTACAATTCAAAACCCATATTTTTGCCATTCTTGTACATCAATCCCTGTAGAATACCAATAATATACAGTATTCATAAGTGATGACCCTGCAAATAAATACGAGGACACTTGATAGAGGTACATATGACGAAAAGGTAATTGAATAGGCCAACTCGTCATACACAATTTACTTATTTAATAAAGCAAAAATGGAGGATGCAAAGGTTCAATAAATGTTTAACAATATAATTGGTACACATAACACAAAGAGAGATCACACCAACTGAGGTGAAGACAAGTGAAAGGAGACTACAGAAGGCCGCTTCGAGACGGCCATATTTCCATACATAACAAACCAACTCTCAATCAATCTCTCTCCCTCTCTCTCTCTCTCTCTCTCTCTCTCTCTCGCTCTCTCTTCTCTCGCCGGCTCATCTTTTGCCAATTCATAAACCAATCAATTATCAAACCAACCCTTTTAAGAGTTCTCTCATTGGATGACCTAGTCACTCTCTCTCTCTCCGTTTACTTCGTTCTTTCAAGCTCTCTTTTAACGTCTGCCTTTGTCTCTACTGTCACGTTCGTGTGTGTCTCTTTGGGGGAGTTTAATGGCGAAAACTTCGCAGCAGCAAAGCCAGAAGAACTCTGCAAACGCCAGTAATAGTTCTGCTACAACTACTACAGCGACGAAGGTTAAGCGGACGCGCAAAAGCGTGCCACGAGACTCTCCTCCGCAGCGTAGCTCCATCTACAGAGGCGTTACAAGGTTAGCTATTTATTATAACAATTGATTATTTGCTTAACGTTGGAGTTGTTTCTTATTTCTTTGCATATTATCATCATTTGAATGTAATTCGATGGTGAATGGTGAGCAGGCATCGATGGACTGGACGCTATGAAGCTCATTTGTGGGATAAGAATTGCTGGAATGAGTCTCAAAACAAGAAAGGAAGACAAGGTTTTTTTTTTTTTTTTTTTGGGGTTTAATTTATTNAAGGTTTTTTTTTTTTTTTTTTTGGGGTTTAATTTCTTTTTGGTTTTTTAATTTATGTATTTTTATTTTGATTTTTGAAAATGGGATTCGTGATAACTTTGATTTTTGAATTTTGTGTGGGATGTCAACATTGATGATGGAATTCAACTATTCAACTAAATGCAGTATATTTAGGTGAGTTTGGTGATCTACGTCCTCTTAATAATTGACCTTTCACTTTCATATAAATTTATTCGAAATTCTGAAACATGAACAACCATATATATTTTAGTAAAAATCTATTTATAAAATCATTAAAAGCAAAAATTTGTTCAACTCAATACTTCCTGATCTTTTTACAACTCTTCTA